>JAHBCN010003720.1:0-71749 GCA_019359885.1 Listronotus oregonensis | reverse complement strand
GTGATTCACGTTGAGTGTCCTATTAAAAGTTCTGGGGAACCTATAAAAAGAACTTTTTGAAATTTGGCACATGGCCATAATAGGTAATAACCTACATTTTAAAAATATTTTGGCAAATGCAGCGTTGCCAGATCTAACCGAAACCAACGGCAACATTGTAATTTTAAATGGAACACCCTATTTTTTATTGCATATTCGGATTCTACACAAAATTCTAAGTAAGTTTTATTAACATCTTCCCATACCTTCCTAGCGTTTTTAAGAAAACAATTATTTACTATTTTTTTTAAGGAAAATCACCATGTTAAAAAGGTTTAATATTTATGTGCCTAACCAAGCTGAATACAAGACATTTTTTTGGGGGTTAGACAATGCATGCATTTAAAAGATCTACATGCTAATATAGCAATATATCCTACAGGGTGTCCCAAAAAATTTGCATTTTTACCGATATTAAATATTAATTAAAACTCAATTTTTTTAAATACAACATACTGTATTTTATCTAATTTTTGAATAGACCAATAATTTACCTACAAAATGTCCACTCGTCTTTCTATACCCATCTGCTACCGTTTTTTAAATATAAGCAAATTTTAATATTTTGAGCATTTATATCTTAATAATCAAACAAAATAAGTAATTTTTACCTTATATGTCAAATAGTTGTCAGAGCAATTTAAAATACAAACCTGCAAGGCCTACCTAGGTGAATTGTAAATTATGCCGGTGGTTTACTGTAGATAGTATTTAAACACATGGAAAAAATTAAAATTCGTTTGTATTTAAAAAACGAAGGCAGATGGATATAGAAACATGTATGGACATTTTGTAGGTAAATTATTGGTTAATTTAAAAATAGGATAAAATACAGTATGTTGTATTTAAAAAATTGAGTTTTAATCATTATTAAATACCTGTAAAAATGCAATTTTTTGGGACACCCTGTAGGATATATTGCTATAATAGCATGTAGATCTTTTAAATACATGCATTGTCTAACCCCATAAAAAATTTTTAGTATCCAGCTCGGTTAGGCACGTAAATATTAAACCTTTTTAACATGGTGATTTTCCTTAAAAAAAATAGTGATTAATTATTTTCTTAAAAACGGTAAGATCTAGGTATAGAAAGATGTTAATAAAACTTACTAGAATTTTTGTAGAATCCGAATATGCAATAAACAGGTGTTCCATTTAAAATTACAATGTTGCCGTTGGTTTCGGTTAGATCTGGCAACGCTGCACTGCCAAAATATTTTTAAAATGTAACTTATTAGCTGTTATGACCGTGTGTCCAAATTTCAAAGTTCTCTTTTTCCCAGAACTTTTAATAGGACACTCAACGTGAATCACCTTTATATATATATATATATATATATATATATATATATATATATATATATATATATATATATATATATATATATATATATATATATATATATATATATATATATTTAAAAAAACATATATTATTTAACCACATAAAAAGTATTTCAAATGAAACCATATTTTTGGACCTTTTATTTTTTAAAACGAATTTTTAAAGTATTTTAAGTTAATAAATATTCTGTTTTTTTTTTAATTTATCTTTGTCAGATGCTCATTCTAGAAAAAAATATTAAGTTTAAACTGCTTTTACGTTACAAAGCAATATTAAACCATTTTGATATTTTCTTTTAGATCTTAAAAAATTTGCTAAAAATAATAGTATCATGTTCATTAACATAGGAAATTTCTGGCGGTTGTTTAAAAAAAAACTGCAACAAAAAGTATTGAAGTTTTTTCAAAAATTCAAAACTTTTGAAGATCTAAAAGAAAATATCAAAATGGTTTAATATTGCTTTGTAACGTAAAAGCAGTTAAAACTAAATATTTTTTTCTGGAATAAGCATCTGACAAAGATAAATTAAAAAAATATATATTTATTAACTTAAAATACTAAAAATTCGTTTAAAAAAATAAAAGGTCCTAAAATATGGTTTCATTTGAAATACTTTTTATGTGGTAAATATAATATATGTTTATGATTGGTTAATTCTATTTTTAATCTTAAAAATATAATTCCAATATATTTTAATTATTTAGATAGTGGTGGAAAAATATTTTTTGACTGCAATAAAACTAATGCCCTGGACTCAGTATAATACTTATACATAATCAACGGACAATTGACAAGAAACACATGTAGGTCCTTTTGTTGGATGGTTTTCTTCACTCTTTTTATTTAAATGTCAAATGAGTTTAAAGTAACTTTACATATTCAGACCGGGCGTCCAAATAAAGTTACGTAAATAAAATACTAACTTTGTTAAAAAAGAATCATGGCGGTTTTGTTAAACCATTAGAATTTGTTTTTTCTCACAAACGCCGTATTGTTTTTTTTTAGGACAAAAAAGCAGCCAACATTAACACTTTAATAGTGCATCACACATTGACCACAAAGTCAGATTAAGACAAAAATAATCAAAAGTATGATTAAACGTAAATCTAGCAAGAGATTATCGTTAATTTCCACCTAAAAGTAAAATAACGACCCACCTGCATGTAGAAATTTTACTATGTTACTAGCTACATTGTTTTAAGAAAAATAAACTTAAATAATAATAATAATATCTTTAAATAGCTGTATAAAGCGTTTTTTAAAAAATAATAATTTCTAAATTTAAAAAGTACCTACTACGTAAAGCCTAATCATAAACCAATATTTTAAAGTTTTAAATGACTATGATTTCTCATAAAACATTTTTTAAAAACAAAAAAAGAAATACCAAAAAATGTTACTGTCGTTTACGAATTACATTAAAGACCTGTCATATTAGTTGTTTCTTTTAAGAGTCAGCCAATAAATCAAGACACACTTGTATTTAAAAAATATCTTTTTTGAGCTTCAAAGTAATAGTTCTGTGGTTAGGTAAAACATTTACTTGTATTTAAAAATATAGGAAGTCGTAACCCTTCAATGCATAAATATCGATAATGAAACTAGACTTTTATTTGCTTTGAATATCGTCGAAAAAGTGCACTTTTATTGTTTCTTTACAAGCTCGTAAATGGACTAATCGACAACAGTTTTCTACTAGGATTAGTTTTATGTTTAGTGCTACTTTCTCACGAGAAAACTCACAGAACGAACTACGGCTCTTATATATTTGTAGATCGCAATCTTTTTAATTATAATTGTTTCCTTCCTGAGCGTAATCATTTTTTACTAAGTCTACGGCAATGAAAAGAATTTTAAACAATTTTTAATCTAATTCTTAAAAAAATACATTAATTTTCTTGTACACTATTTACTGAGTTAGTTTCTCATAGTTATTTTAACTAAGTTTTAAGTGCTGTTTGTATCAATGAGCTGTTAGTTTAACTGGAGAATGCATCGATTTGGCATAAGCGTGGCATCAGAAACGCACATTCTAAAGTTCTGCCTAACGATGAATGAACCTCTGTACTCGAAACAATAAAATCCACCAAAACCCGGGAAAATGGTTACTACAGATACTATTCTGTCGTAAAGCGTGGTTGCCAAGTATCTTTATGTTTCATTTACTTGATAGTATATTATGATCAACTTTTACTTAATTTATTCCTAAAATTACATTAAATTAAGCTCTACTATTGTACTTTAAATTGTAAATAATATTTGTTATTTTATTACAATAAAGTATAATACAGAAAAGAAATGATGTCAAAATACTATTTTGTTTTTAGACAGCCACTAATAAAGGCGCGACAACGTGACAACACCGAATTTTTCGTAGAAGTAGCCACCTTCGGCTTTGCTGGACAAATGACACATTCAATATGGCGTTTTAGTCTAAATGTTTTTTGTTGTTTGGGTAATTTTTGTGACAATTGTATAAATTTCAGTTTTGTGTAAGTACTTTTAATAAATTAAAATGGTAAGGCAGTGCCAAGTGTGTAAAGTGACGAATATGATTCCTGCATTATCATTTCACAAGTAAGTACAAAGTATGCTTGTACCATTCTATCGTCAATAATAAACACAACATGTTGGGCGCAGCTCTTGGTTGCGTTTATGAATGAAATGCTTTCTCTATATACGATGTCAGCTCCTTGGTTTGTACTATTTTAAATAATTTCATTCAAACATTTTTATTCGTCATTTGGACCGATAAAGCTTCAATAAGTAGTTCCAGAATTTTTAACCGTTATAACAGCCTTACCTGGGCACGGGAAAATCCACGTCACAGTGGAAATGGTCAAACAGAGACGATACAATTTTAACCTGTGGGTGGAAATTTGTAAAGACATGTTAGTTGGTCCTTACATCTATGATGGTGTTCTTAATTCCCAGCGCTACTAGGAAATTTTGAAACAATTTATTGAACCATTAATGGATAGGCAACCATCTAACATAAATGGATTTATTTTTATTTTACAGGATAAAGGATTAAGACTTTGTCAAAACCATAATTCAAGAAGCGAACCGAAAGCAGCTTCACTACATTCAACTTTTACATTTGTTATATTTGCCTTTCATTTCTTACAGAAAAAAATTGACTTCCATTTAAATACAAATATGTAAATTTTTACTTGTGGTCAAAAAGGAAGTTACCTGGGAACGGGAAAATCCACGTCACAGTGGAAATGGTCAATGGAGACGATACAATTTTAACGTGTGGGTGGAAATTTGTAAAGACATGCTAGTTGGTCCTTACATCTATGATGGTGTTCTTAACTCACAACCATTAATGGATAGTTTCTCATTGGCTGATAGACCGTTAACTTTTTTTTATCAACAAGAGGAGCACCCGCCACATAATGCTAGAATCATTACCAATTTTTTAAATCAACAATTTGGCGACAACTGAATGGGCAACCATCTAACATAAATGGATTTCTTTTCATTGGACAGGGTAAAGGATTAAGACTTTGTCAAAACCATAATTCAAGAACCGAAACCAGCTTCACTACATTCAACTTTTACATTTGTTATATCTTGCCTTTCATTTCTTACTGAAAAAAATTGACTTCCATTTAAATACAAATATGTAAGTTTTTACTTGTGGTCAGAAAGAAAGTAGTTTTTTTTTGGAAACTGATGTTTTTAAATACGCTATATTGAGTTGGAAATTGAAAACTAAGATATTAAAGATTTTATAATCGTTTAGGTTTTGTAGCTACTTCACCGATTAAAAACGTCATTTTTTTAATATCAGTACTTTAGAATGGTTTAAAGAATAGCAGTTTGATAACACAATGTCATATTAATTAATAAAAAAAATTTTAAGAACACACAGTGTGTATAGGTTACGGTTAAAGTTTCGTGTTTTGTGCCCTTAAAGACTTTTGATCAGGGTGTTGAGAACTATTACTTTACAAAATTTGAAAATAATTGGCCGAAACTTATTTTCCATAGGAAAATTGCGGGATCCTTTAAAGTGCGTTTATCTTTTAAACAGAAACTTAAATGAGGTATACATTTTTGATGGGAATTATAGTAACTTATTTTTTAATAAACAGGTCCATGTACTAAGCTTAAAAAAGAGTTATTCCATCTAAAACAAGTGGCGTAGACCGTAGCTGGCGCCTTCTACTAGCAACATCAAAAGCATGTACAAGTTTGAATTTCTTGCCTCAAAGAACCCCAAATTCCAAATTTTGTACCGCTATGTCATTTAGTTAAAAAATCATTACAAAAAACGAAAACATGTTAAATTTAGCAATGGACTTAGCAATTGTTAAAAGTTAACAACGGTTTAGAATGTTTAACAAAACGTCATTGTCAGTTTTATTCAATGATTTTAGTAGGCAACCTGTCAAAATCTTACATTTTGTTAAATATTCTAAACCGTTGTTAACTTTTAACAATTGCTAAGTCCATTTCTAAATTTAACAACGCGATCAGCACTCGGCCGTATATTTCAGTTATTATCAACTTTGGGATAAGGCAAGTTTACGTAAATTGCATTGTTTTGACCTAAGGGATCTGCTGTTGCTCTGTGTCTCATTACTTTTGAGACACCCTGTATATACAGGGTGGAGCAATAGTGTGACAAAGTACCATATCACCTTCTTATTAAAGAGTTACAAAAAAATGTTAAATACAAAAGTTGTCGTACATATGGTGGTGCACGCTTTAAAAATATTTTTAAATATACAGAGTGTTTCAAAAACACATGACACACACTTTTATATATTTTTTAATGAAACACCCTATATATTATGACATTTTTGAATTCTAGGCAAAATTGTAGACACATTTTATTTATAATGTCCTATACCTAATTTTAACCGTTTTTTGAAATATTTTAAATTTTCTGTTAAAATTGACGTTTAAAGGTCATGTTATAATTAGCAGTTTTATTTATACGGAAGTCTTTTTTAATTGATTGAGGTTGGTTTCCTTATAGTAGAAGACCTATTGCAGGAGAGTGTGTTGATATATTAATAATAAATTAGTACAGGGTGATCAAAATCGATCAATTAAAAGTTAGTCAAAAAAAACGTTAAAAGTTTATTTTTTTAAATGGAAGCCCTATTTTTTTATAATTTTATCTTATTTAGCATCAATAAATAGGGTAATCCTGTATTAGATTGTCCATACCAAAAATGTATAGTTTTCGAAATATTTGCGATTTAACATTTTCTATTGTAAAAATCCCATACAGCTTTTAGTTTTTTTTTTATTAGTAGGCCTTGACGGCGAAAAAAAATGCTCAAATACTACAGAAATAAATATATTTATTGTCTCTAGATATTACAACTATTAACAAATAATTAGTAACAAATATTAAACAAATAAAAAACTACCTAATTAGGTGTTCAAAGTGTCCGCCATGTTACTTAAATTTTGACACATTTCTGCACTTATCTGTTAATAACAGCTTCTAATTTTAATTTTCATGTCTCCTTCTGTTGTAGAAAGTATTTTATACACCTGCCCCTTTACATAGCTCCCTATGCTAAAGTCCATTTTAGTGAGATTAATAAAACTAAAAGCTGTATAGAATATTTACAATAGAAAATTGTTGAATCGCAAATATTTCGAAAACTATACATTTTTGGTAGAGACAATCTAATACAAGATTACCCTATTTATTAATGCTAAATGAGATAAACTTATAAAAATACAGAGTTTCCATTTAAAAAAAATTGACTTTTTACGTTTTTTGGATTAACTTTTAATTGATCGATTTTGATCACCCTGTACTAATTTATTATCAAAATATCAACACACTCTACTGCAATAGGTCTCCTGCTATAAGGAAACCAACCTCAATCAATTACAAAAGACTTCCGTACAAATAAAACTGCTAATTATAATATGGCCTGTAAATGTCATTTTTTAACATAAAATTTAAATATTTCCAAAACGGTTAAACATAGGTATGGGACATTATAAATAAAATGTGTCTATAATTTTGCCTAGAATCCAAAAATGCCATAATATATAGGGTGTTTCATTAAACAAAAAAGTGTGTGTCAGGTGTTTCTGAAACACCCTGTATATTTAAAAATATTTTTAAAATATGCACCACCATATGTACTACAACTCTTGTATTTAACATTTTTTTGTATATCTTTAATAAAAAGGTGATATGGTACTTTGTCACACTATTGCTCCACCCTATATATAAACTGTGTTCAAGATAAGAATGAACAGCATGGGGATCTCCGAAACGGTAAGAGATAGGCGGGTGGTTAAAATCTGGCAAAGTTGCGTATTGGTGAGCTCAATAATATACCGATGAAAAGTTATATTTTGTACTTCCGATAATATGGCGAAAAAACTGAAAATTTTGATTTAGGTTTTTATTTTCTTACTAGTTTATTTCAAAAGTTGAAGAAATTATAAAAATACATTTTCATCGGAACTTTTTGCGTTTTATGTATTGGTAAAGCCAAAAATTTCTTAGGACGTTTCGTTTTCGTTAAACCATCATCAACTTTATTTTTTAAAGACGGCCCTGGATTTTTAATTAAATTTTTGAACCTCATATTATCCCAATTACAAAAATGTATAACACTTAATATTTACTAAACAAATATGGAACGCCCCTATAAGAAATCATGTGCGATTTGTCTAACTCATTGTCTCTTATAGAAAATATGTTTATTTAACAGAAAAATATCAAGTGTTTATCTTTGTAATTGAGATTAAAACTGCTTTTAAAAAAATGCAATAAACAATTAAGGTCCCTATTTAAAAAAATAATGTTTTTGGTTTAGCGAAAATGAAACGTTGTAAGAAATTTTTGACTTCACCAATAGATGAAGCGCAAAAAGTTCCAATAAGAATGTATTTTTAGATTTTTTTTAACTCTTGAAATAGATTCGTAAAAAAATAGGAAATTTCAGTTTTTCCGCCGTATTTCTGAAAGTACAAAATATAACTTCAATTTAACAAAGGTATATTATTTATCTCCCCAATACGCAACTTTGCCAAGTTTAAACTAAGCACCTATCTCTTACCGTTTCGAAGATCCCCATGCTGTTCATTCTTATCGTGGAACTACAGTTTTAAGAAAAAAAAATACGAATGGGGATAACCATGGACGCATGAAATTTAGGATAGAAGTTAAAGTGTTCCAAGGCTTTCTTAAACAATATTTGTTATTATCTGACACCCTGGGAGAGTTTGCAACCTTTAATGGTTTTTACTCGAAAACGGCGTAATTTACGAAAAAAAAATGCACAATACAAAAAAGTTTTTAATTAAGTAAAGTCTTTACAAACGATTTCTTAAATTACAAATTTACAACCTCATAAAAAGATACAGTGAAAAAACGGTGAGGATTGCAGATTTTAATCCTTTTTCAGAAAGCCTTGGAAAATATACACCTTTATTCCAAAATTCATTGGTCTTTGTTTATCCACATTTCTAAAATATTTTTTTATGGTTCTGTAGTTCAAAAGGTAATATGTTTATAGGAACTTTTTTTTGTTTTTATCCAAGGAGCCCGAATGCAATTTTTTTCACAATATTAAAGAAACACCCGTATAAAAAATCAATCGTAATCCCTACCAGAACTTTTTTGCTTACCTCCTATATACGAAGATATAGGACGAGGCGATGGTGCCTGAAAACCATTTTATTTAAATAACTTATAGATTTACGCTCTAAAACAGTCCCTCAAACCGATCACGTTGCGGTAACCTCTTTTATAATAGTAAAAATAAAAGTTATAAAATAACAAAAAAAAAATCCTTCAATGGAAAATGCCAAGAAGAGTAAATCAGATACGACCCACATGCTATCATGCTTTGTTTCATCACATTTTAGATTTCCACAATACTTACAAACTTATATACCTTAAAAGCTACGAACTGTTATCAAAACCAGATACACCTAATAAACTCACATGCATACCTAAACAATGATAGCCTAAGATAGCAAATGATGTAAAAGGATAGAGTATAAACAAGTGTTCGAGGTAATGAGTTTAAGGACTTACTGAAAAGATATAAGTATTAGTGCTCAAACTCATATGATGGTGAAATCCGTAGGGTGCCACACAAACGTCACAGGGTCTTAACAACCTAGATAAAAATGACGAAAAAATAAAACACACTAATATAAGTTTAAGAAAACTGGATACCATCCGAATACATCTATCTTTTAACTTACTTTTCAGGCAATGTACTGACGTAAGGCATTACTACTTTGTCAACAAAACTACCAAATCCAAGAGTAAAATTTAAAGTAATATTTTGCATAGTTTCTGCCAGCTGATCACCTAGTGCAGACAATTTTTCCTTGTCGTCAAACATAGATCTACTAAGGTCCATCAGGTAATACAAGTCAACAGGATAGTCTTCGGCTTGAGTATAGCTCATAAAAATGCTGTATGACTGTCCTGCAAAAAAAAAAATATTTAAATTTGATTTTTACTTATATTTATCGCTTTGGCTTTTTTGTGTTTGAATATAAATACAATTTGTGTTTATTAGGAGCTTAAAACGACGCTAGAATTATAAGATATTTAAACTAAGCTAAGCGATTGACCAGGTTCTGGTATGGTTCTGTTGAGTTGATAATATTCTGGCAAAATCATAAACAACCAAAAAAGAAAAAAAAAAAGAAAGAGGGTAATAAAATAGCCTAAAAATATGTGCCAAAAAGATCTAGAATTCAATAATGGTGTTACTAGCTTACGTAGTATATTCATCTTATCTAAATTTGAACACAATTTCTTTTAATTTGTAACCACTGCCGATTTATTCTATATTATTTATATAACAGAGCCAATGTGCACACCTGTTTATTACATTCACTTAATATAAGCATCTTGGTAGGGCAAGGAATTGTGCTTTTCAATTGGTAAACCTGAAGCGAGTTTTTAAAAGTGTTTTCCATAGTCTCGCAATTATACATACATTGCTTATATTTTTTTGTACCTATATGAACTAATTATTCAATACATTTGGACATTACTGTTTTAATATAAATCTACTTTTATATTGTTATAACCAGTTTTCCTAAGGTTTAAGGTTGTCAGTTTGCCAGATTTAATTTATCAAAATGGAAAAGTTATTAGGAAAAAAATACATATTAAGATGTTACCATTATTTTGAAAAACACAAACCATATCAGCCAAACGGGGCGATAAATCGCCAAATTTTAACCGATTAACTTTGTAAATATCTTGTTATAAACTACATAAACTGAAGTACGTACTAAAATATATACTATATTGGACCGTGCTCCATACCATTTGGCGCAAACGGGAAAGCATTTCACATTTTCTTCTAAAAAATGCGGGAATGATTGACTAAACAAAACCAACTTCAAATCTACGAAAATAAAAGAACAAGAAAAATACGTCACTGAAATTTTGTGAGGGCATGGTGAGGAAGTTCTTAGAGTGATACCATGCCACTGTCAATATAACTCTGTTGAACTGGCATAAAGGATCTGTAAGTAGGTTTATAACAAAACCATACCTTCGTAACCTTAATTAATGGATGAAGTTGTAAAGGTCTGGTGTAAATGAATCCCTCTCAAAATGCACACCAGACACGTGGATACAAATTTTTTAGACGCCGCGATCAACTTACTTCGGAAGACTGGACTAAGTAAATGGGACAACATCTATTGAAAATATCGTTTTTGTTATCATTTCTCTTGGTGAATATAATTCTGAATCGAATTGAGATATTGAATGATTTACCTGTTGAATTTAACTTCGACATACTACAATTTACTCTATAAACTATTAGCTACTTGCGTTTAAACCTATTATACAGGGTGACCCAGAATATGTGAGCAATCTCTTGGAATCTGATGAAAACCTAAAAATATTAAGACAAGTTTCCATAAACTTTTTTCCTATGACCCTCCCTTACGGAGATACAGGTACATAACGGATGCCCCTGAAAATCGTTTTTGTTTAATACTAGGCGTAATTTAATATTTTTTTTCTAATATGATGGTTACTAGTTAAGTCTTCTTAAAATGAACCCATTAAATCATATTTGGCTTATTTAGTTTGCCAGGGACGGACTAGCTCTGACACAATAATAGCACTTTTTGTTAACACCCTGTATGATAAAGGCTCAACAATATTATTTTTGGATAGCTTTAACCTCAAACTAAAAAAAAGGTATTCCTGATTGACATCGATAAAATCAACTGTTTACGAGAAATAAAATATAGTATTTTTTTACATTAAACAGGGTGTTTTCTAATTGTACGTCAATATTTCGGAAAGCAATTTTTGGGTCCATTTTAAGAAGAAACCTTGATATAAACGTATGTCCTAAACGTCTTAACCTTTGAGATACGGGGTGGTAAAATTTTCAAAAATCAATTATTTATTATTAATACCTGTAATACCACTTTAGATATTTTAATGAAATTTGGCATAAATGTACTATGTATCAAGAAGCATTTTTTAGTGTACCCCATTTTTTTTTAATTTCCACCAGTGGCGTTCGTATAGAATTTGACCTGTCTATTTTTAGCAAATTAAAAAAAAAATGGTACACTAAAAAATGCTTCTTGATACATAGTACCTGTGTGCCAAATTTTATTTAAATATCTAAAGTGGTATTACAGATATTAATAATAAATGATTTATTTTTAAAAATTTTACTCTCTGTATCTCAAAAGTTAACACGTTTAGGACATACGTTTATATAAAGTTTTCTTTTTAAAATGGACCCAAAAATTGCCTCCTTAAATATTGACGTACAATTAGAAAACACGCTGTATAATGTAAAAAAAATACCAACCATATTTTATTTCTCGTAAACAGTTGATTTTATCGATGTCGATCAAGAATACCTTTTGTTTAGTTTATCTAAAAATAATATTGTTGAGCCTTTATCATACAGGGTGTTAAAAAATTGCTATTATTGTATCAGCGAGAGTCCGTCCTTGGCAAATTAAATAGGCCAAATATGATTTAATGGGTTCATTTTAAGAAGACTTATCCAGTAACCATCATATTAAAAAATATATTTAACTACGCCTAGTATTTTAAAAGCTATTAAAAAAACGATTTTCAAGGTCGTTCGTTATGTACCTGTATCTTCGTAGGGAAGGCTGTAGGAAAAAAGTTTATGGGAACTTGTCACAATATTTTTAGGTTTTCTATCAGATTCCGAGAGATTGCCCACATATTCTGGGACACCCTGTATATAACCACAAACAAGTGTGATTAAAATAAACTAATTTAGATCAATTCATCCACTTCATCCTGGTCTTTTATTTTAACCTAAATAGCAAAATTTGTACACAATTTGGCAATCATGCTCCATAATTTGGAATCTCTAAAACAAAAAACAACAATGTCAAAACGTGAGAATGTCAAGTCATATTAAACAAGGGGTAATCTGTCAGATTTTTATGACCTGCCGAATACGTAAAAGGTGAGACGCATAATCCTAGAAGCCGGCATGCTTAAACATGCTTAGATAGTGCGACGTTGTCAAACATCTTGCCCTACTTTTTGCAATTATTTATTGAAAATAAAAAAACTTTTTTTGCTTCCTATTGGTTTCGAAAAACATTAATAATATTTATATTGAATTATAACTTCTTACTTAAATACTATTTTTAACATAACTCAACTTTTTTTAAAATGTTGGTATCAGAGATTTCTGATTAAAGTCTAGGCGCACCCGCGCTCTTCACCTCCTCGCATGATACCGTTTAAACTCCTTAAAAACCTTCACTATGCAAAATTAAAACGTAAGGTAAAGGCTACGAGCCTTAATTAAATTAAAATAAAGGTGGCCTAAAAATAAGCTCACTGAGATATACAGGTATGGTAAATCAGTATCAGACCTTTAAGATTAACAAATAAAAAAGAGAAAAAGTCATAGTTATCCTAAGACTGAAAAAGCAACAGATTGTAAAGTACTGCGAATGCCACGATGACGAGTGTACTACGCGGTTGAAACCTTCCAAAATCGCAGCCCACGCTTTCCTGTGGTGGGAGTCAAAATCCAGCCGGCGGAGTGGAATTCCTTTGTGACTTATTTAATTCACTTGCTAATTGTTTGGGGTATTGTAAACTGCTATTTTTAATAAATCTATATTTCTTTTTAAAAAGTTAGTTCAATCTATCGAACAAATGATGCAGATTATTAAGTGGTACGGTGGTACTATCTATGCTGGTAGTCCAGCACAAGAGATAATCGGCAGGTTTGCATTCTTATTCGAAGATACTTCTATACCGGTTACATTACAGAACACACAGAAAACAGAAAACACATTGTACCCCTTTCTGAACAAAATACCCTCGAAAGGTGGCCTGGCATATCCTTGGACCCTATTTTAATGATGGAAATTTAAATGCCAACAAATACTTTGATCTTTTAAGATACCAGATAATTCCAGCTGTTCAAGCCCTCAATATCAATTTCGGTGAAATTTGGTAGCAAAGATGGTTGTTCGGCTCATAACACAAAGTAGTAAAAGAATTTGTGGTACCAGTTTCCAAATCGTATTATCAGCGGAAGAGGTATCATAAAATGAGGCAAGTCACTCATCAAATTTATAGGCATCGTCATGAACGTGCAAATAATTTAGACGAAATTCGTCAAAAAAATTAATTAGGTTTTATGAGTATATCACTCATCAAATGCTGACCAATACAAGAACCGAATTTTATGACAGGTTAGGATACTGTCTTGCTCAAAATGGTGGTCCCTGCAAGAGTCCACTAAACTAACATTTTAAAAAGATGTTCGATATATATCTAAATGTCCGTTAATATGTTCCCTTATTTAACCATTGTTCAAAGAATTTGAACTTTTTTATTTCAGAATTGTTTATTGTTTTCTTTATAATTACTTTTTTTATTTAATTTTATCATAAATATCAGTTTTTGTTTTCTTTAAAACTACTTTTTAGTTTATTTTACGAAAAATATTATTTCTGTTTATCCTCAAAAAAATGTATCGAAAATATTATTCAAAGTGACAAGAAATAAATATCCTAAAGGTTTTCTTTCAATGCCCTCTTTTTGTTTAACTTTTCCTAAAGTTTTCAAGCGCTATAACGAGTGAAAATACTCCCCGCTTCTCTTTAATAACCGCATGTCTATTAAAAACACCGACCGCGGAACTGATATGAAAATTTTATTTCTGTAAATGTGTGAAATATTGTAAATAAATTATTTTCAATAACGAAACAACATAATTGTAGTTTTTTAATTATTTTAAGACATTAAAACTAAATTTTCGTAGAATAAATAGCTATTAAGCGAGAATAAGTTTTAACATATTATGAACTTTATATATTTTAAGTGATAAGATTAAAAAATATTGATTTTCGGTGATATAAAACCTTAATTTGTTCCATTTGCTGAAAAAAATGGGTCAACACCGTAAAAAACAATTTAATTTTTTCTTCAACTTTTATTGTGAATAACTTTTGACAGAGTAATTTTATGTAAAAACATTAAGAGACCTTTTTTGTGGAGCAATAAAATCGCTTTAAGAGTCTATATTGTTATTTGCTATTTATTTATTGGTTCGTTAGTTACAAAATTGCAAAATAGAAGTTAAATCAAAAAAATATATCAATGTTTTAAGCTTCATTACTCGGAAACGGCTTGCCTGGAGAAAATTTTTAATGGGACTTTTTTCGTAGGAAATTTAATTTCCTATAAATATATGTGCAAAGTTTTTTTTACCTTAATGCTTTGCAAGCACGACTAAAAAATCAAAAATTACGTTGATAGACCTCTTAATACTAATATTAAGGGCCCAAACCTTCAGGATATTTATTTTTTGTCACATTGAACAATATTTTTCATGTATTTTACAAAACAAAAAATTGTCGATTTTGGTGCCCAGTTTAATGTTAAAAAAACCTTTACGCTTTTGTAATAACGATTTAATTAGAACTTTGTGTTTTAAGGTCCAGAGAAATAAGTTTAATTTCCCTCTTTCTTTCCATGTGCTTATTTTTGTTACAGAATACCAACCGCAACATGTAAATGTTATATTAAAAAAATTAAATACAATAAAAATTAACGTACTTGCTCTCAATTTTAAACTAATTCTTTGTGGTGCAACTTGAACAATCCGTTGACCTCCTTCAGCCTGGCCACCGCCACCGCCACCTCCGTAAATTGTTGAACCACGTTGTTCCCAATTTTCCGTACTATTCCAGCTCCCTTCATAACCTATGCCCCAGTGATATCCCCCATCAGAGACTTTTGAGTGAGCTTTTGAGAGGTGTAAATTTGAAAGAACACTCATAATGTTATCTGGATTATGAGTAAATTCTTCTTTACACTGGTCCTCTTTGGACGCTATTGGAAAGGAGGGTTGGAAACACCTGGCACTGCCTTTAAATTGCTGAAAAATGAAATTTTAGATTTTTTTAAACTACGAGAAATAGAGACTAATAACAGATGTTAAAAAATTAATTGATTAAACTGTATATGCAGATAACATTATCGAACTTTCATACTGTATATTTAGTGGTAGGGTTATCTCGATTTTACGAAATTATTTATGGTCATCTAAGCCCTAAACTATGAAATTAATTAACTCTTTTTTAAACAAAAGTCTACCATGCCGGCTCGTATAATTCTACATGGGCGTTTTGTCACTAATTGGGGAATCTTTGTCACAAGCAAGTTTTAAACAATTTATTTCATTATTCCAGAGTTCCGTATACCAATGACAACAATATGGTAGCCATTTTAAACAGGCAATAGTTCATATATTATTATAATGTTGTAATATTTAAAACAATAGCATTTCAGTAATCTCAAATCACAGTCTCCTGACATGTTACACCCCAAGAATCTTTTGACAAGTATTTATTTTTAGCACTGAAATTGTTTGATTAAGAAAGCACAAAATAGTCAAGTTGTCGATAAATAACAGGATTACTTTTAGTATTATTTTTATATACAAAGTCAGAGTTATCCCCTGTAACAAATTAAAAATTGCATTGAGATTATGTTATGTTACGTGTTAGTTAGTATAATTCGTTGCTTTCTCGTTTTACCTGCTACTGTTAGTCGTAAAACTCAATATTCTTTGGGTACCCGCATGTAGGTCTGGACTTAAAATTTTCTTTATTTATTATTGTACCTACTTTTTGGTATATTATGTAGGTTATAGGCAAATTGCAGGTGTTGAATATAAAGCAGAGTCTTTTCGTCTTAGTTCATCAGTCGTTTGGAGTTTGTCAAGGTATTTTCGTGTGTGTTATTGAGCATCCAAAATAGCTAACCTAAACTATTAATATTAGTAGGTAATCAGGACTTGTACCCTTTTAAAAGGTGCGGTACCTACACAATAGATATTTGACAGGCAACCTATTTATAGTTGGGTTTTCCACTGAGGGTTGTAATTTAAATTTTATTGCGGTCAAGAAATCAACGAATTATTGTGAATCGTACCATAAGGTCTTTTAAACACTGGGATACAGATTTAAGCACCGAAGTTACTTTGTTTCGTGCCAATGTCGCATATGTAAGTGAACTACTGGTTTATGCTGTTTGTTACAATAGTCCCCTCGTAAGTAGATTTTATATTACTTTTAGTGCCAAAAGTTTAATAATTTTATACAAACAAAGTATAACAATATTATACAACCATTGCTTATTAGGTATATTAACTTCTAAACTGAAAAAAGCTCAAATGATTTTATGCATAAATAAAGTTTATGAACAAAAACAACAGTCCCCTGTGTTATTAGTGTTTTATATGATCGATAACAACCGTTACTCTGTTTCATTGCAAGCGATAGTAATACAATTTTACGGAATGGCTTAAGAATCATAAAACATAGGCGCGCTGGTATCTGTATCTTTATATATTTATATATCTAGATATTTTTATCCTTAATTGCAAATGAGGTTAATAAATATTAAAAGTATTCCGATTTCTTATGTTGTGTCAACTACAATTATACCTATTTTCTATCATAATATTTTTATTATTTACTTTACTTATTTTTTGTATACCATTGCACGGTTTAATGTTCTGTTTTTATATTTGTTAAGAACAACACAAAATAATGTAAATAAATTTAAATATTGATCATTCCATAACTAAAATAAATATTTGAATAAAATTTATATTCCAGGAAGTTGTTAGGCCTAATTCAATCTGCCTTCCTAATGACGTACCGACGGCCATTATTTGGCAGACCAATTAGGGTTGATTACTGTCTACCTGTTATAGTCCTTATTTGGCAAACTTATAATCTTTCTAAATGTGCAATTGCGTAGTTCTTATTATTGTTATAGTGTTATAGAGGTACAGTTACCAAAATGGCTTGTTTAACAACACCAGCACACCTCCGCCATTTAACATTAAGCGAAAAGCGTACTGTTAAAAACGTATTCGATTATATCACAAATGAGCAAAACTGTGATTTAAGTATGGGTAATAGAGTTGAAAAATGTGCTTTAATGACCGGAGTTGGAAAAGCGACAGTTAACAGAATTCTAAAGGCCCCCACAAACCTTGTTCTTTCTAAGCAGTTTTAATCGTGGCAATCAAAAGCGTCGATTAATATTGCCAGTTTGTGGGCGAAAACCAAATACAACACCGTCAGTGAAAATTTCTGGCCGCGCTTGAAATCTTAATCGTTGATTCGTCCGTCTTCATTTTAAAATGAAGTGTGGGGTACAGAACGATTGCAGCTTTCGGCGATTAAGACGGTTTAAAAGGACGATAGTTTGTGGGGCCCTTTAAACAAGAAAAAGAGGGAGGTATAGCGTCACCCAAAAAGCGAACAGGCAAAAAAGAGCTTCAGATAACAGATGACACAAAGCAAGCAATTAGACGTTTTGTACATGGTTTCCTTATTGAAAAAAAATCCCGACTGTGGTAGTATTTTTCGAGCTGTCGGAAATCATTCGGAAGTGCCAGAAATAAATAGGGTAAAACTATGGAGAATTTTAAAGGGTTTAAATTTTCAGTGAAAGAAGTTCCAAAGCAAATCTTTGTTAATAGAAAGTGGAGAGATTGTCCAATGTAAAAGAAATTATTTAAGAAAGATAAAAAGAGCTCGTTCCCAAGTAAAAGCCATATATTATCTAGATGAGACCTGAATAAATGAGGGATATACGCTAAAGAAATTTTGGCAAAATGGGAATCTCACAACTGCTCGCCAGGCTTTTAATGAAAGCCTTTCCACGGGTTTAAAACCTCCATCTGGGAAGGGACGAAGAATAATCATTACTCATATTGGAAGCAAGAATGTTTTTGTAGACGAAGGTCCTTTATTGTTTGAATCTAAAAAAATAGGAGATTATCACGAAGACATGAATTCTGATGTATTTGGAGACTGGTTTTCGCAGATGATCGACTTAATACCAAGGGGTTCTGTTATTGTAATGGATAATGCAAGTTACCATTCTAAAAAACTGGAATATGTCCCAAATTTAAGCTGGCTCAAAAAAGAAATTGAACTTTGGTTAATGCAGAAAAACATCGAATTGCCTAAAGTTAGTGTTAAGCGAGAATTATTACAACTACTAAAAATTAAAGTGGCGATAAATAAAGATAGTTACACAAATTTCTTTACTGATGAAATAGCGAAAAAACGAAATATTAGTGTGTATCGTCTGCCACCTTATCACTGCGAACTCGACCCCATAGAATCTATATGGGCGCAAGTGAAAGGTGAAGTTGCCAGAAATAATACAATTTTGAAAATAGCGGACGTTAAAAAACCTTTTCAAAATGCTATATCTAATATTTCCCCAGAAAACTGGCAAAGATGTGTTGAACATGTGCTACATGTAGAAAATGTGACATATAGTTGACAATGAAACTGTTGAATCTCTAATTATAAAAAGAGACTTAAATGATTCAAGCATTGATAGTTCCTTAAGTGATCTGTCAGATATGAAAAATTGCTGATAGGTAAATGTGAGTAATACATTTAATATGATATGGATTCTGTACCCTAGAGCCAGACTATGGTAAGTCCAAAAAAATCAACTTTTTGGCAAAGTAATTTTATTGAATTATTTAAAAAAAAATTAAATCGTAAAATACTTTCCTGAATTAAGAAAATGGTTTATGTTTGATTTAGTCTTGAGTATTGGAGTAAAGAGAATATAATACTTATTTAATATTATTTTTTATTTTGGTGACATTTTCACATGGCACTGTGGTGTATTTTAAATAAGCATTATTGTTCAATTATAAATTTTTAACTTAAGTTTATTTTATTATTTTAATTGGTGCATTTTTAATATTTCAATATTTTATTGTTGTATTTGTAAAATAGTTTTTTTATTGTTTTAAGTTTTTTATAAGGTTAGTTTAAAAGTTTTGACGATGGCTAAACAAAAATGTATTTTGTCTTACGAGAAAATAAATAAATAAAACTTGTAAATATTTTTACTTAAACCTAGGTATTAATTGTCGAATATTAAAATATATTATAAAAAATACGATTTCTAATTACTTAAAACCTTTTTAACAAACACCAGCCCAAGCGTAAGACACTGTCAAGGGTTTTATAGCATTATTTCGGCCGACACTACGTTATTCTTTTGTTGTTCGACCTAAAGGGCTGCCGGGAGGAGTACCGGCAGCATTCTAATTGTCTATTGAATCATTGTAAATTGAATTCTAAAATATTTATACCCGTACTAATACAAAAAGCTTATAAGCATAAATTTAAATATTGTTTTACTATCGCTTGCAACGAAACAGAGTATAACAGTAATTTCTATAGCTTCTGGGATTTACTATGATATGAAAAAATACGATTTTTTGTGGGCAAAGTTCCACAATACAAATTTAGGCAAAATCATTTTATAGTAATAAGAATAACTATTCCTAATATATTTAATATGTTCCGGTTATATTTATAAAAATAATGAAAACTTTATTTGGTTACACTTAATAAAAATATGTTATTTCTTTCCGATAAACACTCCCCTGGATAATGTAACATTTATAGAATGACTTACCGGGTCATAGCACCATGCACATGATGGTGTTTGAATGCATTCTTGGCATGTAGACTTTGATGTACATGGATTTTGGGCTGTAAACCTTTGTGGAACTTGTGCCATAATATTTGTGGCCATTAAAACACATAACAAAAGGTAGCTTGACACCATGATTGCCCTAAAAATAAATAATTGTAAATGTAATATTTCATTTCACATGTAATATACTAGATTGACTCAAGATTGTAAAACACAAAAACAACAAAAGCATAGTTTTAAATAAAGATTCTTAACAATTAAAAAAAATGTAGGTATTAAGTGCTAAAGGCAGTTTAAAAAAATAATGATTTAGCTACAAAAAGAATAAAAAAATTAGAAATAAATGGTACTCACAATGATTTTAAATAATGAAGATACTGCGGATTAACTAAACGTATATTTCTAAAATATTGGTCCTAATATTGATCGAAAAGTAAGACTGAAAAAAAAAATAGAATCTTATTAAAATATTATAAAATGATTTCTAATATAATTTTGTTTTTAAAAAGATAATTATAAATATATATATATATATATATATATATATATATATATATATATATATATATATATATATATATATATATATATATATATATATATATATAATATATATATATATATATATATATATATATATATAATTTGTATAATAAGCTGTTTTCGCCAGAGACCTCAAATATTTTAAAGGTTCAAAAGAAATATTCGAATGCGATTTACAACATGCATTAAAGCAGAGGAAAGCCATTTTCAGCCTTTGATTTAAAGTTTAAATCAAATACTTTGTTTCTAAACAATTAGTACAAATAAAATATTAAAATTATGAATAATTCGGGAAACAGCTAAGTGTACTTTTATTTTTATTTCGAAAACGGTGAGTTAGAACGAAAAAGTCCTGAAGGTACTTTTTAAGCATAATTAAACTGGCTTTAAGAGAGCAATACTTATTTTTGCAAAAACTAATGGCGTACAGTTTTTTTTCGCTAAAAATAAGGACTTACCGACACGAACGCCACTGATGTAAGTGCTTTAGAAAACAATTTTATACATGTAAATGTGACCCCTATATTTATAAATTTGCGTGTACAAAAACTTATCTCAATATCTTCATGTGTTTTCGAGAAATGTGAATTAAACTATAAAAGACAAAATACTTTAAACACCTCGTATCATAAAAACGAAGTATTTCCGGACCCATGTTTATATGAACTTTTTTTCATATTTTTAGATGTACAATCTGCCCCTAAATTTTCCTCACAACATTCTGTAACACCCTATATATAAGATGGTAAGAGCCTACGTAACCAACTCTATCGAAAGATGTCAAGGTGTCTCGACTAAATATGCTTATTTTTTGGACTTTGCCGTAATGTCACTTTAATACCATAATTGTCTATTTTTAGAAAAAATTGTGAATTATGAACTATTTAGGGAGCGAATACGCAGAAATGGGGTTGCTCAAGGAAATGAACATTTGGCGGCCAGTTTTTATCGTAAACATATTCAAAATCGAGGTGAGCCGCAGCCTAAAGGGTATCCCAATAGTCGTGTATTTGTTGAACATACAGCGTATTTAAATGGACATATACCAGGAAGATTACATAAAAAAATGTCAAAAGTGATCCCAATCGGACAGACAAATTTGTGAAATTTGTAGATATAGATCCAGCAGCAAGCACAAGGTCCCTAAACTGTGCTTTGAACATTCCTAGAATCAGTGTTTGACGAATATTGCTTGCTTACGGATTGCATCCTTACCATGTTC
Organism: Listronotus oregonensis; assembly: GCA_019359885.1. Lineage (NCBI taxonomy): Eukaryota > Metazoa > Arthropoda > Insecta > Coleoptera > Curculionidae > Listronotus > Listronotus oregonensis. The sequence continues at coordinate 49,580 of JAHBCN010003720.1, read as the reverse complement.
AAAGGGGGCAAGCTTTAGAGTCGAACGACTATTCATTTGGGTAGCATTTGGTTGGAAAATCGTGACATATGCAGAAAATCCCAATTTCTTCAACGAAATCTTAGAAATGGACGAGTCTAATTATTAGGAGAACATCTAAATTTATTATGCAAAACTGTCACCATGGCGAATAGAAAACTCTCATATAACAAGGATTATCATTTCCAGCACCAATTTGGTGTAAACTTATGGTCTAAAGTGTTGAATGGTCAAAGGACTATTCGAGCTGCCTCACCGACTAAGTGAAAATCAGTATTTGTAGTTTTTAAGAAACGACCCACCACTGTTGTTGGAAGACAGTTGCCCTTGCCACTTTGCTTTTCCTGTACTACAGCATTTAAACGCAAAATTTTCAGGGTGATGGATCAGGTGGACTCCATGATCGCCTGGTTTGAATCCTATTGATTTTTTTTATCTGAGAATACTACAGGGATATATTTCAAACATATCTTGATTGTCGTTTTCTTTCAAGGGATGCATTATAGGTTTTTAAAAAAACAATAACATTTGGGACATACATGTCAATGTCTATATTTATTAAAGTAATTTGTACTGTTTATATAAATGCTATCTACTGAGCATTTTATAATTAAATATAATCATTAGACACCCGCGGTACGTTAGTATTTAGGCATCAGCATTCGTGGACTGTCCCAAGATAAAAAAAACTATTATTATTTTATAATTATTATAGTGTGCCATGGAGTTGGTTTGTACCATACCACGACGTCACGGAGAAGCAACAAGCAATATATTATACAAATTACAGATCAGAAATAGTGTACACTATTTTACAGTTTTTTATGTAAAGCGCTCTTATCGAAGGTGTATTTTAGGACTAGGTGTGTAAAAAAAGTCTAAAATAGTTTAAACTATTTTTGAATAACAAACAAAGCTAAAGTAAATAGTTTAGTGTATTACACTGACCTTACACAAGGCTAATAATTAATGTGACGATGACCTATAAAAGTCCTTCTAAATGTGTGAAAGTTACCGAAGTTCAACTTGGCACTCAAAAAAAGTGTGCAAAAAAACATATCAAAACAAACTAACCCTGGTATCAAAACTTAAGTTTTAAAAACAAAGGATATTAGGAAGGGGAACGGTGTTTTTTCGCACATTTTGGCCTATATTTTTAAAACAAATTCACCAAAAATTTTTAAAAATCGCAAACCTTAAAGAAGAATTGAATCTATACAAAAAATAACTGTTAAGGACAGACAGATGAACAGAGGACTGATCTTATCAGGGTTTGGTTTCTTTTAAATAATGGAACCTTAAAAATTAATCAATGCTAAGTTGCCCAAAAATACTTTTTTACAAATATGCTTTTTGTTTATTTCTCGGCAATAAACCTATTACATCACTTCCTATAAATTTGATAAAATATAATACATGTTGGTTAACCCAAAAGTAAATATCAGATCTGGGTCGGATTAGTTGCAAAAATACATTCGGAAATGTGTTGTTAAATAATTAAACAGTATATCATATATATTACACCAATATAATATATTAATATTTATAAAAATAATACTAATCTTATTTTAAAACGAAAACAAAAATTCACAAAAAAATGTTTAATTTTCCTTAATTTACAGAGACAAAAATAAATTTCAAAACCACTAAAGCCTACTAATGCTAGTCGGTTATCACTTAAGTTGCTATAAGGTATGGTACCCAGAGCTGTCGGTAACTGAATTAAAATAATTAAAAATTCGTATTTAATTACTTCTCAGTAATTGGATTACTTTAATTCAATTGCTTTCCGGAAAAGGTAATTGTATTTGGATTATCAATTAATAGGAAAATCTAATCGTAATTGGTAATTGATTTTCACGAATACCAAGTAATTCAATTACTTAGAAAGCAATTCGATTACTTATAAAGTAATTAAATTACTTAGAAATTAATTTAATTACCTAATAAATAATTGAATTACTACGAAATATTTAATTACCTTTCTTTATGGAAAAACTGCCGGAATTTTGGCCAGCCAGAATAAGCATCTTGAAACAAGGCGGGCCGCTTTGAATCCGGCGATACTTTTTTTGTAAAAAAATCTGTTGATGTTTGGGGTAGAATAAAAAGACATTTTTATTTTAGAGTCATTTATTGTTGACCTTGCCGAGAAAGCAGTTTAAATAGTGTGACATGCGCGTATGATGCATATTAGTGTAAATATTTTGTTTTTGTTTAGTGTATCGTGATAAATATACTTATATGGTAATTTAAATAGAGTAATTGCTAAAATATTCAATTACTTTTAGTTTTATTGACAATTGAATTACTTTTAATAAACATGCTAGTAATTTGTAATCGTAATTTACTACTACTTAGAAGAGCAATTGGTAATTGTAATTAAATTACTTTTTAAAAATAATTGCGACAGCTCAGATGGTACCTAACCAAAATTAAGTTGCTAAGCTGTTAAAAAAATGAGTTTGGGCTTGATAACTTTAGTTTTTACCTATTGCAATCACACTTCTGACTTAAACTCCAAGTGTGCATAAAAAAATTTCTTTGGAACCGATAATATTCAAGAACCGTCTATGTTGGTTGTGAAACAATACGAAAAAGTTACTGTTTTTAAATATTAAATATAAAGTACACGGAATACGGTTCAATTAAATAATGACTAAAATAGTTTTGTAGGGTCCGGTGTCGTTTAGCTCCATTCGATTTGAAAAAAATAAAAAACTACTGATAAAAAGAACACATTTTGTTTAGTAGATTTCAAAAAGAAAAAATCCGAAAAAATGAATTTTTAAGTAAAAGGCCAGATTTTGCAACGTTGTCGGATAAAAAAAAGGGTTTAAATTTAGCTTTAAAGCATTATGGATAAATAATAGACAAATCAAAAAAAATAATAATAAGGTAATTATATGAAAGTGGAGCCCACCCTATTTTTGCCTATAAAAAATCGAAATATTAAGATATCAGACTTTTATCATTTTGTTTGACGGCGCATTTATGATAAAGAAAATTTACAACTTAACGAGGAAAACCTAACGACAACTAACCAGGCACTAGCCAAAACTAGGTAATAGTTTGGAGCTTATTGTTTGTTAGTTCTGGTTAGTTTTTTCTATAAAAAACTTCATTTCTGGTAAATGGAAAAAAACAACCTTAAAAAATAATACATTATTAGAAAACATCTGGCAACATTGCTTATTCAAGGAAGGAATCGCCAACAAAACGTCTCTTTCTAATGTATGTGCTATATAATAAAAATAAATTTAAAAAAATTTAATATAAAAAAACCGTAAAATAATAAAAATATTTAAAAATCAAGTACTATTTTCAGAATTAAAGTATTTAATGTGATATGCGACAATATCACTCAAGATCTCTTCAAGAGAATTAAATGCTACAAAGATGTAACATCAGCTTTTAGATGTTTTTTTTTACTAGAGATAAAGAAGAAATAAAGACCTCCATTGAAATTTTAAGCGAACGATATAAAAACGATGTAGATAAAACCCAAGAGAATTTACATAATGAAATAACTCATTTTTTAATGTTATGCCAAAACCTATAAAAAAATACAATTTATGAAAAATTTGGGGTCATCCAGGATGCAAAGGCAACTTTTCCGAATATTTTACCTTTATTGCAAATTTACTTGACAATACCCATATCTAATGCGTCAGGCAAGCGATCATTTTCGGCATTGAATAAAAACATATTCACGATCAAATTTGGGTCAAGAAAACCTAGACGCATTATCAATATTATATATAGAAAATGACGAACTGGAGCAACTAAACTGTGATGAGATAATATAGTAGTTTGGTAATGCCAAGTCAAGAAAGAAAGTTTTCTAATTTTTTTGTAATATTTACGTATTTTTTAGATTATTTTTTTTGTGATTTTTTTTGTTAAGTATTTTCAAGAATATTGTTTGTTTGCAATTTTTGTATTTTGATATTTTTACAATGTTATTATTATTTTTATATGTGTTTTGGAACATTTTTTAGGTTTTTTTATTCTTCTTGTTTCTTTGTGTTTAAATAAATATTTTTGTAAGTAATGCATGTGTTTTTTTGTTGAAAAAATAGGCAATGAATAGCATAGGCGGGCCCTAAATCACCGGCGCCCATGGTCCGAAGCTACCTTAAACCGGCACTAAACAAAACGGTGGACAGACTTTATTAAGCATACTCAAAAATCAAGAATTCACAGGCCAATACAAAAACTTCATTCGAATGAGTGCAACAGATTTTGAACTCCTGATTAACTTGATCGGACCAAAAGTGGCCAAAGCGGACACTTTCTTTAAAAAGGCGATAACAGTAACAAAAAGTTCCGCTGCTTTTTTTTCATTTTAGCTAACTTTGTTCTAAGCGGCTCCAGTAGGCTGTAAATTTTTAATACATTTTTCTACATCTATCCCCATTTCATCCGCCAGTTCCTTCCATGAGTCATTTTTTTTTTAATTTGTTAAAATTAATCCTTATGACAGGTATCCCAGAGATTTGATTTTTCTCTATATTTGTCAATAAAAGCAGGGTTTTTTACGATCCCACTGCATCCTGATTCATACAAAATGCAAAACCTCAGAAAATAAATTTTATTTAAATAATTAAATAGGAAAAAACCACGACTTTCCCTACGCCCGCAACGAACAAACTGATTGACTAGCGCCAAACACTTCAAAGGGATTCGCGAAAAAACCGACAACTCGATGGAGCAGCGGCGAGCGCGAGCAGCTCGCCGCGAACGGCGCAGTTTTCTGTATTTACTGCGTGAATGTTCGATGTGTAACATGTTACATTACAACGTTTAGTTACAAGGCAGTCGCCGCCTTAGAAACGTTACAAGTCCAGTAAACTTCTTTATATCAATATTATTATTTAGTGAAATTTCTGTGCTGTAGAGCTCTTTATAGGCATTTTACTTTGGAAATAAGCCAACAGACTCGACATTGCAATTTATGCAGCTTCCTCCACATCCAAACTAGATCCGACAATTTTTGGATTGAGAAATGTAAACACTTTCTCACACTATGTTACTAAAGACGCCGCTATTAAACAATGCTTAGCAACCGAACTAAATACAGAGTTAGAAAAACTATTATATCGATTTTTTTCATTTTCTTGTAATAAAAACAGTTTCATTTAAAATTAGAAAAAATCTTGTATGTAAAACGTTAGGAAAAGCTAATTTTGTGTAACTCGAGCTACTTTGCGGGCAGAAATCGTGCTCGTTACACAACATGGAACTTCGTAACTGGTTGCATAAATAACTATTGTTAAAATTATTTTGTTATTTAATTAAATATATGTATTAAAGTTATTAATTATTGCGCTACCATCTAGGTGCACGGTAGTGCGTCAGGCTAAGTTCCAGCCTGACGCACGCAGTGTGTATATTACACAAAAGGTTTCAGCATATTTTCCCCCTATCATTATTTCGTTATCGTTCCACATATAGGAATAAGATTTGGTATTTAAATTTACATACGTTTTCCAATTACCTGTGAAAAAAATAAGCAAATTATGAAAAGTGGTTTCCCAAATATTTAATTTTGAAAATCGCCCATTTTACTACCGACTGACTAACTCACTCAGTCATTCGTTGACTTATCAAAATTATGGGGCACCTCCCGAGAGAGTAGAAACTTGAAATATGGTATGTAAGTAGGTTTTAGGACACATGTATAGGAAACATTCTAAAAGTGCACATTTTACCCGGAACGCCCTGACACAGAACCTGAGATTCTGAGGCCATAATTATCTTAGAATGAAAAATCCAGACAGGATTTTATTTCATTGATCAAGCTCAGAAAAAAAAGAAGATATTATACCAAAAGCACTTACGTAAAATAAGAGCCCAGTTCCTATCCCCTTAGGGAGAGAGTAAAGTTTTTTTGGTCAAAAAAGGCCTATTTAGAAGAATTTTTATAACATATCGTTATTATAGGTTTGTTTTAAAAATTAGTATATTATAATTCAAAATTTAAAGAATATTTAAAAAAAAATTGTACAAAAATATAAAGGAACAACGGATTTATTGCAGTTCTCCGCCGGTGCCTCGAATGTTTTTTGCGGTGACAGCGATTCCTCAGCAGTGGATAATTTGAAATAAAAACAAAACAAAAATATAATAAATAAATATTTTATTTTACAAAGTTGAGAAGGATAAGATTAAATAAAAATCAATATATAAATAACGGCGCAAGTCTGATGTAATGTTTGCGTTACCTTATATTTATCCTTTAATCTTTTGCTGCTGAAAATTTTATTGTTTTTTAATTTTAATTATATAATAAATAGAATGTGATTAAAATCTGAACTCGAAATTTTGCAAAATAGCTCATGTCCCACCTTAATGTTAATAATGTGTCGAAGCTCATCTGTTTGCTACACATTTGTTAAGTTGTCGCGGCATTCATTAAATTAGGTAATTGATGTCTTCTTGGTGTATTGTATCCCAGGCCATCTAAATTTGGTTTCGTGAAGCTTTTAATATTTGTGGAGGGTGCGGTGAATTTTGCAACCTTCTTTTCATCATATCCCATACATGTTCGATGGGGGAAAGGTCTGAAGATCGCGAGGAGGCCACTGAGGCAGATTTACACCTCCGCATCTAAAAAGTCTAAACTAACACGTGCGACATAAGGCCGTGCTTCGTCCTGCTGAAAAAGTGGATCATGCAATGTTTTCAAACAGGGAAGTGGATGTGGTTGCAAAACTTCGTCGATATAGCGCTGGGCAGTCATGCTACCTCGAATGAACACAAATTGTGACCTGCTTCCGTAAGCAATGGCACCGCATACAATAACAGCCACAGTGCGATAAATATGCCGTTTGATGGAAAACAGGACGTTCCATCTTTCACCACGTCTTTTCCTTATTCTTGCACGGCCATCATGTGTGCCCAAACAGAATCTGGAGTTGTCGCTGAACACGACTGAGTTCCATTCCATATTCCATTCAAATCTCTCCCTACTCGATACCAATCGTTGCCGACGATGCTGTGGGGTCAGAGGTAGTACAAGATGGGGACGGTATGAAAACAGTCCAACTGTTTTCATTGTTATCGCCCTTTCGACAGCATCAAACCACTGGTTTGCAACTGCCCTTGTTGAGGAAAATCGACCTCTTTAGTATGTCTTGGCGTCCAGTACGTCTAACTCGTCGATTTCGGCCTTTTTGAAACCACGCTCGACAACATCTCGTTACAGTAGCTTCTTAGATTTCTCTAAAAGATAATCCGGCTGCAATGAAGCAACAATAAAAAAAATGGAACCAAACAAATCCAACACAGAAAAATCACTGAATCTTAAGTAAACATGTTAATATTGTTCGGACTAGAACCATAGGTTAACAAGAAAGATATAGAACTCCATTAAAAAAAATTCATTATCGCGGATAGCATTTTAAGCATCCCTTTAATATTATATAAGCATGTAACCAAAAAAGGTATAATGAAATGTTTTTATTCCTATTAAAACACCATGTTTAGTAATTAAGATACCAGATCGAAGTGAGGGGCAGCAACCCGATCTCCCCGGCACAGTTGGAGGCGTCATCTGGTAAACGCATGGTTCCAAAACCGAGCAGGGAACTGGAGCGGGCGTGTACAGTGAAATAAGGAATTCACAATTCTCCATTCCACTAGGAACACACAGTTCTATATTTCAAACGGAAATATATGCTCTACTGCACTGTGCAAAAGAAAATAACAGGAGGGCTTAAAAAACAAGCGGATCCGCATAATAACACACAGCCAAACGTCACTGGGGGCACTAGTAAACCCCAAGGTAACGTCCAAGCTGACATGGGAATGCCAAAAAAGAACTGGAAGTCCTGGGAGAACGCAACAGAGTAACTCTCTTGTGGGTACCAGGACATTCGGGGATAAAAGGCAACGAAAAAGCGGATGAGCTAGCGAGACAGGGATCATCCACACCATACTTTGGGCCAGAACCTGCCCTTGGAGTGACCAAAACCACAGCACGAGGGCAAACCAGGGAATGAATCCGAAACAAACACGAAGAATACTGGGGAAACTTCAGTGGAATTAGACATGGAAAAAGCTTCATAAGAGGCCCATCCAAAAGAACGAAGGAAGAGAAGGGCATGATAACCTAAGAGGACACCTATACAAGATAGGCTCATACAATGGGGACCCAAGTTGCAGAATGTGCGACGAGGGGGAAGAAACAGCCTACCATATCCTGTGCGAATGTAAAGCATTGAATCACAAAAGACAGGCATTATTTGGGCAACCGGAGTTATACAGACTTGTAGAGGGAACAAGACTAATGGGAGGATTGAGGATTGTGCCTAATCTCCCATTATGGGAGATTAGGCACAAAAAGCCCATGAGGCTGCGCTGCCTCCGGTAGTTAATCAAGACGGCTCCCAGGGAAGAAGAAGAATTCAGATAAGTAATTCTTTAAACTAGGATTATTTTATATTCTATAAAAGCTTTTTATCCCTTGAAAATATCCGTCACACAGTCACAGTAGATATGGCAGTGAGTGGTAAGATGGTTTATAAGTGGGTGTATTTATTATACGCAGGTTTATTCATATACTTTATCAAGAAAAAATATTAAATGTTTCACGTCTATAATATAATTCGGTTTTTTAAAATTTCCCATTTATATAAGAGCTGCTTTTTCTATTTTTTATTTTTATTATTAATATTAAAAGCTCGACTAAAAGTTAGAAGATACTGATCAAACTGTGTCTGTGCTTATAGACCAACTAAACCGTTTAAAATTATGAGAAAAATAAGCCTTAATTTACAAGCTAGTAAGCTAACTTTCCAACTCTAGGCCCTATTTATAATTTTTAAAATCTGCACACTTAAGGGATTATCTTTAAAAATCCTACATCTAACTGTGCATGTTAAAATCGGCATAATAAAATTTTTTAATAATAAAAACTGGATTTATTAATGACGTTTCTACAAATAGATACAAAGCTAATATTTTTATCCTGAAAAAGTGCAATTACACCGCATACTATTACCATTATACCAGTATTAAAATTATCATTAAAGTTTATAGGAGAAAGAGAATTTCCTAATACAAATTGTTAAATGAAACTCTATGCAGTATGGTTTGCTTAAAAAATAACAGAAAACTGCAACGATACTATTATAATAAGAACATTTTTATTAAAAACATATTATTTATCATACCTATATGCATATAAGTTAAATACATTTAGTTTTAATTATAATACTTAAATTTAATAAAGATAAATGTTATCAGAAATAATTCTGGAAGTCATTCATAATTATTAATTTTAAAAAAATCCTAAAATTTGGTACACCCTCAAACTAGTAACAATTCAATATAATAAATTTAAACTATCAATTTTACAATATTGGCTAAGAAAATAAATGAAAGTTCCAAGACTTGGTAATGAGTAAAGGTTTTGAAATATAAACACCTACGCACCAGGCATTTTAATTATACACAGATGACACCTTAAAGTGTAATGTTTAAAAAAATAAAACTTCTCTGCATATTAAAAAATTACTTTTAAGGCTTTTGATTAAAATTATTTGGAAAATATGAATTATCTTGGCCTAAATTAGGTTAAGTTATACAGAAAAAATGTAACAACAGCTATTATTTACCGGATTAATAACAATATAAAGTAAATTATTTTATAAACATAATAGTCCAGTAACTGAAGACCTGAAAATACCCAAAGCTGTAAATCTGTACAGTTTTCATTTGTGGCGCAATTCTTAGGTCTTCGCGGATGCTTTCGAGCGAGAAAAAGTTTATAACGATCCCGACATGGGAACCCCATGAAAATGGCCTCCCAAAAATAAGTTTCCCGCGAATATCTGCCAAAATAAGCGAAGTAGAAAATTTTTGTTCAGACAAAAAATAAAGATAACCTCGAAATCTACAAAAGTGGTCTTTACCATTTTTTTCGCAACACCAATATTTTTCGCAAAAACGGCCGTCGAAAAATCCATAACATTCCTGGATAGATGTGCCGAAAACGGCTAAAAAATGCAGATGGGCAAACAATTGTTTATAAAAACACAAAAAAGATGGCGAAGGAAATTTTCTGGAATCATTGAACACTTCCTATGGTCTCATTATAAAAAGAAATGTTAATAACAAACTATTTTTTCAAAAAATATCAATAAATTAATGAGATACACTCAAAATATCGTGGAAAAAAACTTTGACCGCTTTTTTTAATATTCTAGAAAAATCAGAATGGACCCAAACTCATATGCAATGATAGGTACGGGTTTTCTTATGCCGATTAACTTTGAATGATCAAAAAATGTACATTATTGCATGAGTTATGGAACAATTCGTTCGCCCGCTTGTAAGTGAATCCATGAAGATAGCGGCATTCTAGCGGTAGAGCGGCCTTTGAAATGAGGAGACTTTTGAGTCCCGTTATCTCGAAAACTATCGATTTATGTAGATTACAAGGCGATCTTCATTTTTTGTCTAAACAAAAATTCTTCAATTCGCATATTTTGGCAGCTATTAGCGGGAAACCCATTTTTCGGGCCTTCGGGGGCCATTTTCAGCCCTTTCCCACCTGTTAATGTTGATAAACTTTTTTTCGTTCGAAAGCATCCCCGAAGACCTAAAAATTGCGCCACAAGGGAAAACTGTACAGATTTATTTACAGCCTTGTCCCTTCATTTACTGGACTATAAAAAGATTAATACTTTTTTACAAAATAGATTAGATTAGATATGATAGTCAAATGTGGCATGCTTACCAATCACAGGCAAAACATTCGGATTTTACTATTCATTCGTTAATATACAAACCAATCACCAATCACAGGCACGCACATACACACCCACACCTTTTGTCACCACCGAATCGAATCGAATATTAAAATTCGATTCGAAATTCGAATCAAACATTTCGTATTTTCGAACTATTCGAAAGTTATCAAATAATTCGACTAATTTGATAATTTTCGAATTATTTGGAAGTTTTCCAATTATTTGCTAATTTTCTAATAGTCCCTAAGCCAGCTTCAAATTTAGTCAGTTATTTCCTCCCAAGCGAAAATTGGTAGAATGCATCAGAGGGTTGTATTATAAAGCTTCGTAAACGTCACCTGCGGTTCCGTTGGGACAATGAGCAGCGGTAGCCTTTTGATTTAAAAATGACAACGTTAATTCAGAACTAACTGGTATTTTTTATTGTTCATAAATATGAGGTGATAATAAAGTAACATTTTTTTAAAAATATATTACGGTGTAACCGAAAAATTTAAAGTTTTTACAATGGACGAAGTCAGGGAAATCAATAATTCACCCCATTAAAAATTACATCGGATTTCCTATATTCCGCCCAACGATTCACCACCCAGCATATTCATTCATTTCCTTCCAACTAAAAACTTGTTAAATTGTAGCTAACCCAATATCTTAAAAAAAACATCAGCTGATACCATGGCGCATTTTACGTTAACTGCTGTAATTAGTCAACTAATGCATTTAAATAGGCAATAGATGCTTCCGCCTTACTCCTGCGCTATAACTTTTAAAGTATCAGCAGACGGTTTTTGCACCGAGATAGCCAGCTGACATATATATTTATCCATAGTTGCATATAAGCTATCACCAGGTAAATTTTCTAGTTGAGAGAAAATCCTTTAAAGCATTTTTTTATGTTCGAGCGACCACCTGACTTACAAAGCACTATGTTATAGTCAGCTGATTGTTTTTTTTTCTTTAAGATATTGGGTTAGCTACAATTTAACAAGTTTTTAGTTGGAAGGAAATAAGTGAATATGCCGGGTGGTGCATCGTCGGGCGGGATATAGGAAATCCCGTGTAATTTTTAAAGGTGTCAATTATTGGCTTCCCTAATTATTTTTGACGGTAATTGTCTCGAAAGTTGCCTCCTCTCCGATTTTGACCAAATTTGATATACGGGGGTTTTTTGGGGCGCTGATTACGAATCGGCAACGTCTCGTTTTCGATAAATTCATCATCAAAGTTGAAAATCAAACTAACCTTATTTACACTATTCCACCTTCTTTTTGTACACAATTCTTGATTTTTACGCTAAAGTGGCACATAATATTTTATAAACACTTTTTAAAACCTTGCATTTTTATTTATTTTACACCTGTTTTCCATTAAATTGCAAAGCTTCACTTTCAAGCGGGGCGGCCATGTTTGCTAAATAATTTCCTGGTTTATACATGGTTGTGGCCAAGTTGCTGCATGTGAAAGTGGAGGTTTGCAATCAAATGGAAAAAAAGGTGTAAAATAAATATAAACACAAGTTGTGGTGTACTCTGCTTTGTACTTGGGTTCGTAGTATCTGGTACACGTCAAGAAGTCAAACAAGAGACTTTGTATAAAACATACTTTAATATAAAGATAGAAAAATAGTATAAATGCCTCTTAGGCTTTTAGTAACTAACTTATCTTTACTGTATCTAATCTATCTAATCTTATGTATCTAATCTTAGGTATCTAATCTTAATGTGTATAAATCAAGTTATTATATATATATTTAAACATTAAACAAACATCCTTTAATATACACAGTTTACAATAATATATGAGTATTGTTATATAAACTAATATTTAAATAATAACATGCTGTTAACCTTCACGGTCAATTGCTTTAGATACGTGCATTGGATTGATGACCTAACAAGTACTAGTGACTAACCTTTCAAGATTATATCTTTAGCCTTTTGTTTCAACCATGAATCCATTACAAAGTTTTTAAAAGATGTTTGTAAAATACTGTGTGCCAATTTAGTGTAAAAATCAAGAATTCTGTGCAAAAAGAAGGAGAAATAGTGTAAATAAGGTAAATTTGATTTTTGAATATCCCGAAAACGAAACGTTGCCGAAAAAATATTTTTTCAGATTCGTAAACAGCGCCCCAAAAAACTACCGTATACCAAATTTGGTCAAAATCGGAGAGGAGGTAACTTTCGAGACAATTACCTTTTTAACAAAAATTATTTTAAAGTTTATTGAAGAGCATGCAAATCTATGTCCATGATAATTTTTTTTTTAACTTTTTGGTTACACCGTAATATATTTTTAAAAATTGTTACTTTATTATCGCCTCATATCTATAAACAACAATAAAAATACCAGTTAAATGTGAATTAACGTTGTCATTTTTAAATTACTGCTTTTTCATTATTCAAATGGCTACCGCGGCTTATTGATCCAACGGAACCGCAGCTGACGTTCACGAAGCTTTATAAAACAACCCTCTGATGCATTCTACCAATTTTCGCGTGGGAGGAAATTGGTCATGTAAATCTGTTACTGGCTCCTGGACCATAATAATTTGCGAATTATTGAATGTTTTGACTCTAGGGTTTGACACGTTGGACATTCAAACTATCACATTTAAGATTATTATACCTTTTTATTAGAGAAACTTAATATAAACTACAAAAAGAAAACAAAATAGGTATTTTAGATACAACGGTAATAAAAATAAATTTCACTGCAAGTTTTTGTCCAAAATAATAAATAAGAGTCTGAATAAGGTAATAATGATGTTCGTTTATCACTATTATCAGTAACAATATCTCCAGCGGTTAAAAGCAGTCTTTCACTCTCGGCAGAAGTACAGGGTATTGCTAAATATATTCTTGCCATAGTTGATAATCGAGAAGATCTTGTTGAGGATTTATAAGGTCACAGTTAAAATATGGCGCCATTTCCTGCGAAATTTCATTTCGCAAGCTACCTAATTTATTTTTCCGCAAGGTAACTGCTGGCTATTTCATAAAAATTTGGAGTACTGTTTCCCGCTAGCTGCAATTTAATATTGGAAAATTATTACTTAATAGCACCACTTTTCTAAAAGAAACTTCTTCCATTCAAAGACGAAATATAGTGATCTTGATTTTATTTCCTATTAACTACCTATCTCATCAAAAAAATAGATTTCGCATAATTTAAACAAGTCTAGTTCTGTAAGTTGACGAATTATTCAAAAAAAATTTTGAATAATTCGATTAGATTCGATTAAAACGCTTACGCACACCCCTAAAATATGTCATTAAAGGTAATTTTATTAGATAATACAATATTTGTTTGAACACCTTTTCTAATTTCTGTTTGACCTCCGACCAGTGAAGTCACGCGATAAAGATTCATAGCTTTTTCTGGGAAGGATGGTTAGCGGCGCCGTATTAACTGGTTTTCAACCCTCGGGGATCAAGGGGAGACCCACGACCAATTAATGGGGTCCTTCTTCTGAGTCTAAGCGCTGTGAGGCGAAGATTCCTAAAATTTATGTTTTTTTCCGTTTTTGTTTCTTGTACGAGGTGTGTTCCAAATGGCGGAAGACGGATGCAAGCGAAACGGACTGCATCAGTTCTGACAGAAAGCGGTTATGCGCAATACCAGTAGCCGTCCTTGATCGGATTACCGTTAATTGTGCCGTGCTTCGATAAGAAAAACATTTGAAAATCTTAAGTCTTTGAAAAGTTCGGAATTTCTACGGGCTACAGAGCCTGACTGTCCAGAAGTTCCATCCACAAAACCCGGGAAGCATTATTATAAGTCACCGACAATCTGTGCATTCAAAATTTCCGGTGCGAGCCGATTGACAAAGTATTAAGAAACCGACGAGTGAGATTCACTTGTCGGCTACAGTATTGTTTGTTGAAGGCACGTAGCACAAAAGATTACATTGTTTTGTCATAATTTTTATAAATAGTATCAGTAATCAGTACACACTTTTTCAATGGAATTTCCTGACAGTGTGCAATACAAAAAGATAACCGATAATGCCTGATAATGCCTATAAATTTCAGATATTTTTGAAGGAAGACGTTGAGGTAAATTTAATAAGATTTGTTCTTGTTTATATTGTGGGAAAGTAGTCAGTTAAAAGCCATTGTTGCAAATTTAGAATTAATATACTGGGTGTTGTTTAACTAACGCACAAAAGCAGATTATGAGCACAATGCTTAGTACTTTTTGTACGTAAGGGCTTTTATGAAGGCCAAATCGGGCTTCGAATAACTTTTTTGCTTTCTGAGAGCAGATTAGTATTCAGCCGATAGCCATAAGTCAACGAAAAAGTGGCAGTACAGGCAAAAGAAGATTATCAGTAAGACTTTCGGCAGGTGAAAAGGTTTAGATAAATAAAGGTCCACATTCTTTGAATACCTGTGTATTAAAGGGACAGTCAATAGGAGATAAAAAACAGAAAAAATAACTTAGGAAGAAACTAATTAAGAATTCTACTTTGATTGTAATATACTACTAATATATAGGCATTTGTATTAATCATTTTTTTTATTGAGTTATTACTGTATGACTAGTCATCTCTATATAGCCGATGAGCCAGGCTAAATCATCGGTTACTAAATACCTAGCTAAATACCATTTTAACAAGATACCAAATACATATATTATGGATCCGACAAAAAAGCCTGAGTCGTCGGTTACTTAATATCATATTAATCGGGTCGCCTCGGAAATTTGGGAATAAATTAATTGTCAGCTACTTATAATATGCACCTGGGAAAGCCCACATTGCTATGTCTAGAAAGGGAAAAGCTGGCTAATGTAAGAGTGTGCAGGGCCAACAGGGGTTGTTTAACCCCTAACCAAGCAATCCAATCCAAACATCTTTCCTAATCCCATATTTAAAAAACAAATTAGGTTCATGATGAAAATATATTTCCCGAAGAGAATGATTTTTTGGAACTAATCCATTCGTGATTCATGCTTCGATGAACCAAAATCGATCTTATGTTTTGTAATTTATGTTAGGAAGATTTGGTTGAAGTTCCCGCCGTATATTATCAAAAGATATATTAAGTATTTGGTTAAAAAAGAAATCATATAAATAGAAATTTTCTTAGTGGACCAGGCAATTTTTAAATGCATTTGGTACAAAAAAAAGCAAAATAAAATTTAAAAATACAAAATTTACTAAGACACAAAGAATAAATAAATAAAAATTTTCTTACTGGACCAGGCAATTTAAATGCATTTGGTACAAAAAAAAGTAAGTAAAGTAAAATTCAAAATACAAAATTTACCAAAAATCAAAGAATAAATCAATAATCCACTAGGTATACCAAACTTAAAATGCTAATAAGTAGCCACTAAGACCAAAAACGTGAATCATGGACTCGGCTCATTTTCGCGAGAGTAACTCATTATGTCATCCAATGAATCGTTTTTAAATATGTAAACTGGTTTAGATAAAAATTCACCTTTTTGTGGCATTGCATCCAGTGCTATAGAAATTGGTTTTAATAAATGTAGAAAATCTTCAGCCATCCTTTTAATACAGATATCTAAAAATATTTTAAAAATTACTGGATCAATTTGATCTTTATGCTCTTACCCCTCATTTACATAGATCTCAAGACAATCTGAAAGTGTATTCCATCAAAAATCCGGAGGTAAGACTAATTTTTGCCCCCTTTTGACAAGCAAATGGGTATTTTAGAAGTATTTCACAATATGTACCAGATGTTCTTTTATCTGCGATGCTTCTAAATCTTTGGAGAGCAAACTCAGCAAGTGTGCCTAACAACCATGTAATTATAAAGTAATTGGACGACTCGGTAATTTTTTTCTTCATATTGACCATGTTGCTCGCATTATGTTTAACAATACTGGCAACTTTACAGTTATATTTATTTTTGCACTTATTCATTAAGTTACTAGCCAATTCGGCAAAATAGTCAGCTGAATGGGAAATACCAGCTGTATGTATACTTCCTAAAAGAACACTGTTTCCATCCTCGGCAGTCAAAACAACACAGATTATCGGCTCATTATGTATATTGGACCATCCATGTAAAGACATGCAAACAGATTGTCCAAATAACTTATTAAAACAATTAGATTTTTCTTCTTGAAATATTTCATTTAAGAGCATTGATGATAACTGAAATCTAGATGGTGGAAGGTAACCAAGTCTTACCATTTATATGGCCTTTAAAACCTCCTTATTTTCTACAGCTCTAAAACTGCAATTTGTTGCACAAACAGCTTTGGCTATTTGTCTGTTCAATTTTTTTCTTATCTTTTCACAGTTATTGCTTCTCTGTTTCTTTGCCAACTGGATAATTTCACTCTGGCTAGTTCCAGACTAGGAATGACAATCACCATGAAGAGTTTCAAGACCACTGCTGTTATTACTGCTACATATTCACTTTTGCAGGTCAGGCAAGCAAATGCAGGCCTTCTGTTTTTGACCGATTTCCTTACTTATAACCCTCTCAAAAAAAAATATTAAAACTTGTAAAAGAGCATATGATTAGTTTTTCAACTAGATATCATTTACTTGCTTTTGCTCAGTTCAGGTTCAGAACACAATTACCAGTATGTGTAACTTTTCTTAGAAGCCTTTATCTAAGCCTAAATGATGTTGAGGTTGCTTCTGCTATTCTTATTTTATATCAATAATCATGCCAGATTACCCATATTAGGTGAGTTATTATATATTTGCTGATGCCACATCCATTTTGTGGCATGGCCTTGATGTAGGTGAATTGAAGCAGAGCATTGAGACAAATTTAATTAAGATTAAAGACTGGTGTGACGCCAATTTTCTAACCCTTAATGTGTCTAAGACAAATATGATAAACATTGAATGTTGGCAAATATCATGTGAAAAAAATTTAGGAGAGAAGTGAAAGGTCTTCTCTTAACCAAGGCCTACTATTCTCAGACAGAATTTTTGAATGACTATGACTAAACTATTTTGTTTCTGTTATGTTTTGTGCTATTTTAATTTATGACCAGACCTTTTTTCCTTTGTTTTTTCCCTTGAAGTTTGTGTTGTTTTATTTATATCTGTAAATTCCTTTTTTTTTGCTTTGTAAATACGCTGATTTTACCAAAAATATAATGTGGTGAAAGGGAGGAAAGGTTGGAAAGGAACACCTATTTATTTTATTTTACTGTTTTTTTTTTAATTTTACGTGCAGTGTTTTCTTTTACAATAAAAATTTTTAGTTTAAGAGTGCTTTGTCTATAAGTTATAGGCACTATTATAATGATTTTTAGATCAAAAGTGGTTAAGGTTTAATTCCATCTAGAGAAAACAAAATTTACGATGGTCAACTGAAAACATCCTGTAGCGCCAAAACCATGTTAAGGATTTTTATTTAGTTTACCATGACAATCTGCTATATAGTTAAGATTCGAGAACCTTGTCTTGCATTGTTTTTTGTGATTGTACATATCAGGGTTGATAAAAATTATGATTTTTGTTACTTTTTAAAAACATTTACCAGTTTTTACAAATATTATTATTTTTATATATTACTAACTGCTTATATTTTGTTTTGTTAAGTAAACACATATTTTTAAACAGGAATTGTACAGATACGTAGCAAAACTGGAGAAGATTTAACTTGCAAATTTTGTTTGTGTAGTTTTTGCAGGTTTACGCCTTTGTCCAAACCTATAATAACTGGCAGAAAACGCCCGGAGGTAAAAATGACACCCACTTATTTTAGTTAACAGCAATAATTTTTGCTTTAGGGCTTAATCTATCAAAACATTAAGACTCATGACAAGCCGTGGCAGAAAGGAATTTAGTATTTGGCCTTAAAAAGTGAAATCACTATTGCTAATTTTAAAAATGATGGAAATGCTCCTACAGAAAACGACCAATTAATCGCCCCCACTTAAGCTTCCCATGCTAAAACTGAAAGCTGCAAAAAAATTTTGATTGAAATATAATTCCAACCAGAAGCATTTTTATTTTTGGTTTCAATAAAAATATCCATAATTTTTTCTATGTTTGTTGGATTAAGGAAAAATGAATTAAAATCAGATGGACTGATACCAGAATGTATCGCTGAAACCAAGAATTAGGACCCAATGAATCATATTTCTAAAATTACTCCAAAAAAATACATAATAAATATGAGTTCAATTAAATAAATCTAAAGACATTTATTCTTTTCTTTGCTAATAACTGAGTAAGAGGACTATAAATAGAGATAAAAGTTTTTTATTCTCTTTTTGAGATATGTTGCTGATAGAAGGCCGGGCTGTTCTTGTTATAGAAAATTAAAAAAGGGTGACCAGCTTCAGTGAACATTTTTACACAGCAATATTTTGATATAATTTTTTTTTTACTTATTTGTTAGACCATAATAAAACACATAGGGTCTGAAAAAATTAAATTTTCATTCACATTATCACAAAATAAAATAATTTCTGTATTTCCCATATAAAATAGGTATACTAAAGTAATATGGCCGACTAACATGAAAACAGTGAGACAGAATACCTACAAAAAGAGATGTTACGATGTCGTTTTGTTTACGATTTCCAGATTGTTTCTAATAATTTTTTATTATTGAAGGTTGTTTTTTTTCACTTACCAGAAATGAAGTTTTTTTATAGAAAAAACTAACCAGAACTAACAAACAACAACTTCCAAACTATTACCTAGTTCTGGTTAGTTACCTTTAACAAAATGTGTTCTTTTTATCTGTAATATTTATTTTTTCCAAATAGAATGGAGCTAAACGACACAGGACCCAAGGTGACCTAAAATAGGCGCAAGTTCAAGAATATACTTCGCGTTCTTAGTTACCTTACCTAATAAGTGAGATATAGGTATCTTTGTTTTAATAAGAAGAGACCAAGTTTAATACATATTAATCAGAATTAAAAGACCAAACAAAAAAAAACAAAGCTTCAAAGTGCAAAATTGCATAAACAAATAAATAAATAAATAAAACAGGAAAAACCCCTAAAAAAATGACAGAATGGTTTATGCACTAATGGCATATGGGGTTCTCAAGAAAAAAAAAGAGCACTGAAACCAGGTTGTCAAATGCAGTCGTATTATTAGCTTTGTTTGTTACTCAAAAATATATTTATTATTTTACACTTTTTCTACACACCTTAAAATACAGCTTCGATAAGAGCGCCTACAGAAAAAAAGTGAACACTATTTTTGAATTACAGACCTAAAAATTATTTCTTGTATCAAAAATATGGTAAAAATATTATTAAACACCAAGGTAAAAACACTTAGTTTTTTGTATATTTAAATTGTTTAAAAATTCAATAAAAAATAAATGATCTAACAGATTATTTTTGGCAATGATTCATAATTATTCATTTATACAATTCCTAAAAATTGTTAGTAGCTAGTTCCTAGTACTTATATTTATCACAATATAATTAAATATATTGAAGTTTGTACAAATTGGGCCTAAAAAATGAAAGTTCCAAGACTTGTTTATGACTGAAGGTTTTTAATAAAAACACCTACACTGCATCATGCATTTTAATGATAAGTAAATGATATACATAAATATGTGACTTTAAGGTGTAAATTTTAAATGAATATGATGTTTTTCTGCATATAAAACAACTACCCTTAAGTAATCTTATGAAAAATATTTGAGAATATAAATATGATTCCAAATATGAGCATCTTGGCCAAAATAAGTTCATACATTAGAACATAAGTGATAAATTTTCCAAAGATAATTTCCTCCCTTGAAATTAGAACTACTGGATGTCCAGTGTTTTTCGTCCTTTGTAAAAGCATAAATAAGTCCTTATAATAAAATTAACAGTGTATAATTTAAAATACAAAAGAGCCAATGCCCAAGATCACAATTCTTTCTGCAGATTTAAAGGACAACAATGAATCATGTGTCAAAAATGGACAGGAAAGTTCTGATTTGAACAGATTATTTTTCATACCTATCTAATCATGAAGATAGCAATATCTTATCAGTTTTATATCTATCACATTTCACTGTAAGTCAAATACACAAAACTATCACACACACATTCACAAGATAACACTGATACAGAAACTAAGTGATTCCATTTTTGGAGCTTAAATTGGGATGGGATGGTGAATTTTAGTAGAGGAATCTATTTGTCGTTCTTTTTATTTTGTAAACAAAGATGGCGCAAAAGTCTGAAATTGAATATTGTACCATGAAGCCTAAAGATAAGGATGACCATTTCTATGTTACGAAAATGGCCCTCAAATTGCAATAAATTAAGATGGCGTTGTATTCCAAAAGCAGGACTACAACCCTGGAGAATGAGATTATAGTACCAGGGCTGCAAAATTATAATACATTTAAAAAAATTGTAGCATTCCAAATCGAGCTGGCGATTGCAGGTGCAAAGCCATCCCAACCCAAGCAAAATTTAGTAGATTAGAATATGGTATATCGTTTGACCAAATTTGGTATACGGGGGGGAGGAGGGGGATTTGGGGCGCTGATTACGAATATGAAAAAATATTTTTTTGGCAACGTTTCGTTTTCGAGATATTCCTCATCAAAGTTTAAAATCAAACTAACCTCGTTTTTACTATATTCTCCCTTCTTTTTGTACATAATTCTTGATTTTTACACTAAAGTGGAACACAATATTTTCTAAACACCTTTTAATACCTTGTATTTTTATTTATTTTACACATTTTTTTCATTAAATTGCAAACTTTAAAGTTCAAAGGCAGCAGCCATATTTGCATACAAAATAACTATTGTATACATGGTTGCGGCCACTTTGGAGCGTGTGAAAGTGAATATTTGCAATTAAATGGAAAAAAGGTGTAAAATAAATATAAAAACAAATTTTTAAAAGGTGTTTATGAATTCTGTGCCAAAAGAAGGAGGAATAGTGTAAATAAGGTGAGTTTGATTTTCAAATTTGATGATGAATATCTTGAAAACGTAACGTCCCCAAAAAAATATTTTTTCAGATTCGTAATCAGCGCCCCAAAAACCCCCGTATACCAAATTTGGTCAAAATCGGAGAGGAGGCAACTTTCGAGACAATTACCAAAAAAATAATCGTTTATGCTAATTTGGGGCCAATTTTTGGAGGCAAACAGCCAAAACAGATGGTGCTCCTTACCTCTACTCTCCATATTTTATTGGAAGTGTTCAGTTCCAGAATACTGATCCATAAACTATAATGAGTCAGTATTCTGGGGTTCAGTAGAGTGCAGATGTTTACACGCATCAATTAAAGTAATTGATGTGTTGTACGCCAGGGGCGCTATATTAAAATGTTCTCTACTCTCTACTCCTACTATATAGTACCAACAGTCATTTCGGCGCCAAATGACGAACATTTTGAAATTAACTACGAAAAATTTTTTTTTTCGGTCTAAAAATATGGTTTATACATATTATAGCAGATTTAAGGATTATAGTACATAGTACAAAGGAGTATAATTATAGTATGTCTACTAGAATTATAGTACGCTTGCTTACCCTGTCCAGAAGACTGGTTTTAAATTTCACCTTATATTGCGATCAAGTTCATACCAATATCCACCCCTACAAGCTTTAAAAGAAACCTGTCTACTTACAAAAACTCCAATATCATCGATAAGGGATATTATTATTAGCGAAGAATTGAACAAAAGAAAAAAACGTTGTGATTTTCAATCTAATAGTGATCAGGACCTAATAAGAATGAAAATATATTGTCTTTATGAAAGCGGAGTTATTCCTACCTTGGATAAACTGAAAAAGAAGCTAGACGAAGACGAAACCAATATAAATATTAGCCGTGCCACCTTCCATAGAGTTGTTTAAAAAATGGGATTTAAATACCGCAAAATAGACAAAAGACAAGTAGTAATGGAATCGCACAGATTACGCACTTGGAGATTTAATTATATACCTTCAAGAAATTAAAAGATATAGGTTAGAAAACAGATCCATAATTTACCTTGATCAAAAATATATGTACTCCTATTGATCATTGCATTGATGAAACATGGTTCGATACACACGACACAGTATCCAAAGGATGGGTGGATTCCAGTCAAAACTGTCAGACGAAAGCACCTTCAAATAAATGAAAACGCATTACACGCTGGTTCAGAAGACGGATTTGTCCCAAACTGCTTGCTGTTGTCTGCAAATAATATTAAGGATTCTAGCTTGGATTATCATGAGTATACAAGTGCAGAACTTTTTGAAAACTGGTTTCAAAATTATCTTTCAGAAAATATTCCAAACAACAGTGTTATTGTCATGGATAACGCAAGCTACCACAGCCGTCTGCTACACAAAGCACCAGCTTCATCAAGTTCAAAAACTGAAATCCAGGAATATTTGTTAGAAAATAGTATTTATTTTGAATTCAGTTACAAAAAAACGCATCTTTTGGAAGTCCTAAATTCATATGCAATTAAAAAACAATATGTATGTGATAATTTGGCTGAACAGGCTGGGCATACTGTCTTACGGCTTCCTCCGTATCACTGTATGTTTAACCCCATAGAGCATTTGTGGAACCAAGTAAAATCAAAGATCAGAGCAGAAAATGTTACACCTACTTTACCCAGTGTTATAAATTTGATAAAAAGTGTAATTACTAACATACTAGTTGAGAGCTGGAAAAATTCAATACAGCACATTATAAAAATTAAGGACTCTTACATTTCTATCCAAAACAACATAAATCCTATTGTAATTAATCTCAATGATGACTCTGGTAGTGAAACAGAATTAAATTTAGATATTTAGATTAAAAATGTAATTATGTATAGATAATGCAGTTATAAATTTATTAAAACTTTGCATATATTTAATTTCTTAATGTAATTTTAAGTTTATACTTACCTAAATAAACAATAAATTATAAATCTTTATATTATTAAAGTTAGTCCCTAATGTTCTGTCCTTTAATACCTACCGATCCGCAGTTTTATTGCTGTCGGCAGGTATAATCCATAAATGAAGGCAAGAGCTAACATGGTATACTTTGAGACAGACTATACCTTCATATTTTTAACATTTTACTTAATTTGGTTAATCATGAATTAGGCAACCATTTATATAACATATACTAAGGTCGTAAGGGAAATTGGATTTATTTAAAAGGTGTTTTTAACTAAAAATAAGTAATAAAATATTGTTAATTTTAGTATATCTATTTAATATGTATATAACTGCCCAATCAGAACGAGGTCTTATAATTTAAAAACTAGAAGTTGTCGAAAAAAAAATATTGGTGATCAGCGCTCCCAAAAAGCCTCCGTATGCCGATAAGTAATATATTACCAATAATAGTTACCAAAATTTTAAAAATCAACTTCTAATGCAAACATCAATATTTATTGAATTTAGATAAAATTTAGTAGCCTATTTTTATACTTTTGCTTCTTTAAAATTAAGCAGGTTATTACCGCTTTATCATTAAATTGATATTTGGTGTCAATTTTACTAAACCACTAAATAATAAAAATATATTATCTATGTAGAAATTGTAATAACAAATTTGAAGAAATGTTTATCCCATTTGGCTCTCTGGTGCTCCTTGTCATCTGCCCCTAGAACGACCGCCCCTCTTGCTCTACCCTAGGGCCGGCCCTGACTGGACACACACCGGACGTTACATTCATAGATTCTAAAGACAAGGATCACCATATCTGTGTTACAATTGCCCTCAAATTGCAGCAAATTAAGATGACGTTGGTGTTCCAGGCGGTTAATAATCCGGTCAATTTAGACATGCAAAGGTACAAAAATTTGCATAGAGCTAAAAATTGGTAGGAATGTTCGGAACACCATTATATGTGGAATCTAAAAAGTTCCCGTCGATCGCGTCCCTGGAAAAAAATGTAATCAAGCTAATGGGTCACAAAAATGGGTTTTTGCGTTTTTCACAAACTCGTAAGTTTATCAAAAAATTAGTTATGACAAAATTGTCTTTAAAAAATGCCCCAATACTTTTTTTCCTAAGAGCCACCGTTTATAACATATAAAGGTTTAGGCCGTTTAAAAAGTTGTATTTTTCATAATATACACATGCTTTAATGCCACCTGTGAAGTAGTGTACTAAGCGCCTTTTTAATGTGGTTTCCCCGGAAGGTCTACCCCACGGTCTATGGTTATCCTGTTTAATTGAAAAATATTAAATAATAAAAAAAGTAGCAATAAAAATGATGAGAGCGGTGTAACTTTTAAAAAACTGGGGAAAATTATTCGTCAGAATCATAATCGTCTAATACTTTTGCCTCCTCTTCTTCTTGTTCTTCTTCTTGATCACCCGGTCCCTGTTCTTTTTCTTCTTCTTCTTGCTGGATGCAAGTAAATTGCCCTAATAGCGATGCATCATATGTCTTCTCGTTGATATCATTCGAATCCTGTGGTGTTGGTGATTCAACATTGCAGCACGACTGGCCGTGACATTTAGTACAGGCTAGAGAACAAAACCATCCAACTTTTTTGCAGTCGCATTCAGCACTACATCCCTTTTTACAGTTGCAAAACATTGTGTTAATTAGTTTCTCTAGCGAAGGTGGGAGTAAAATTTGGAGTGACTCCAATGTATTGTCGATCAACTTCCAACTCTAGTATTTTGGGTCTAGTTGATAGCCAAGCCAGACTTGACGTTGATTATATACCGGAATAGATGTTGATGAGCAGAACAGAGGTTGGAGGAAGACAAGCTAATATCACTTGTTTTTTATTACGAGTATTTTTAACAAAGTATGCGTATCAAAGCTTATCTAAATAGGTAGTTTTTTTAGGAGCTCCGTACATAAAAAGAAGAAAGCGAATTTCGTTGGTCATTACTTCTTGCGGAGTTAAATGACTCTTTTTAAAAACTTCAGCACATTGATTTAAACACAGATTTCACATATAATGGAACCTCGAACATTCCTATCAATTTTTAGTATTATGCGAATTTTTGTAGCTTCGTTACTATTTTTAGGTCTAATTTGACCGGACTACAAGTTTATTGGTTCAGATCATAATTTCCTGCTACATCACCGCCTCTTTAGTTTACGAATTCCTGGCTGACTTTTTGAGCCAATTGGCCATAATAGTTGGTCCTCCTCAAGGGTGGTAAATTTAACAAGGAGTGCTGGATCCCATTTAAGCCCATATACGCCAATTTAAATGTAAATTCGATATTTGAGACGCATTTTTGACGTAGTCGTTTTGCCTATTGTTTTATTTACAAGAAGTATAAAATCTTAATTTAATCAAACGATATACAATACGAATCTAATGGTAGGTGTACATCCAAATTAGTTATTAAAAGTTGAATATTTAACAAAAATTAATAAAACAAATCTACCTTCTAGGCAATACGGTGACGTCACAAACATAACCTTATCTGCGGACAAATAATAAAAATCGAGCACTTCTTGTTAAGTTTACCACCCTGGGGTCCTCCTTACTACTTCTTCCCTCTATAATTTCTATAGTTACGTTTAGTTTATGGATTGTAGAGGTAAGAATCACCCTCTCTTATGGCTGTTTTAAGCCGGAGTCTCATGCGTCCGATTTCCGACAATCCGATCATCCGAAATTATTTTAATTGGTCAGAGCCTTTTGGCGCCATTTTTCATGCGAATATTTTAACATTTTATTCAACGTCGAATGGAGTTAATTTAATTTTAAACTTGTACGATGTTGGACGTTTCTTTCTGGTTTTCTAACCTTACTTTATATACTTTGTTGGAAAAATTTCATAAAATAAACAATTATAATTTAAAATCTTTAAAAACTTTTAACCTTAACTTAATTTTACCTTATACTTAACCACCGCTTTACCTTCTTCGATTAAATAATATGTCAGTTTGCTAAGAATTACCAAAGATATCTGTTTTTATAACAATAATCGCAAAATTAAAAGTATTAAAACACTTGTAGTTTAATTATTATTTTCTTTTCTATTCGTTGCAGTTTTACAGGTAGACCTTCAGAATACTTTTTTTTTCTTTTGACTGGATATCGGATCCGAAATTCGGATCAATTACCAAGTTTACACGAGCGTTAAATGCGCATTATCTTAAAATTCGATGTAGCAAAAATACGCTTTCAATTGTGTTTATACCAAAGATAATACTACTACGGATAAGATGAACCATTCAATGCTATATTTTGGATACCCCTAATGGACTTTGGCTAACGCGAGCCGATGTCCATCGAGAGATTTTCGCGCTATCCTTGAACGAAAGTTAAACAGTGTTGCCGGCAGGCCTTTACTATTGGCGTGATGAAACGCGACTAGAAAATACACATACCGTTTAGCCGCCCGCTTTCGCTATTTCGTGTTCCGAATAAGGTACAAGCGACATACATTGGCAATGTCGCACGGTTTGTTTCGCTGGGGCATAGGTTACTGACTTAATTTTATTCGCATTTACGGAAGCATTGATATCTCCGAACTGATTCAAAACGCCCCATTTAAAGGAACAATCTATTCGTAGTAGTATTATCTTTGGTTTATACGACAATTAAAAATGTGGTTTATCCGTTGACGTTAATCAGCTGTTTGGCCGTTGCCACCCGAAATTTTATTCCGCCAAATATTACCTTAATTCTTAATTTTACGACTTGCTAAACCATAGAGAAAAGAACTTTCTCTTATGTTGCTAAACGATGGAAAATAATTTAGCCATTTATGTTTGTGTGTTTTTTTTTAATTTTAAACTAACTACTGTGTAAAAGAAGAAAACGGATAATTTCCAAAGTCCTGAGAAAAAGACAGCATACAATTAGCAAAATTAGATCTTTAATGCTAGTCTCTCACTCATTTGCCAATGAACTTCTAACAAATATACCACCAAGAAACGTTTTTTTCAATATTCCGCCTAGGTTTAAAAGTTGTTGGATGAAATCGAGAAGCAGCCACTTATGGGATACAATTATTTTTCCTAACATGGAAGATGAAGAGTTTGTAGAAATGTTTCGCATGAAAAGAGCCACCTTTAATATGATATGCCAGGAATTGTATGATAAACTGAAGCCTGACCCGAATGCCATTATAAAAGAACCAGTATTAGTTGAAAGAAAAGTTGCCGTAGCAATATACAAAATGGCAAGTTGTTGTGAGTACAGAGTTGTTGGCAATGTTTTCGGTATACACAAAAGTACTGTGCATAAGTGTTTGTATCGGTTTGTCAATGCTGTTAATAAAATATTACGGCCAAAGTATATTCAAATACCCAATACTTTAGAGGCTGAAGAAATAGCAAATAGAATTAAAAAAAAAAAAACAGGAATGGTGCAGATTTATTAATTTAATTATTAAACGCTGTTTTTAATACTTTTAATGGCCGGTTGCACCAACACTTTTTGCGACCCTTAAGTTGTTCTTAAGCATTAACTGCCCCTTAAGTTTTAAATGTTTCTTGCATCAGCTGAAATGGGTCCTTAATGGTCCCTTAACTTTAAGTGTAGGATTTTCTGTACTTAATGATCCCTTAAGTAATTTGAAGTTGACATTTGACACATTTTTGTTTATTTATTTATTTTTCGTTTGTAGTTTCAAATTATTAATTTGATAAAAATAAATTATGTAAAAACGGAGTTTTTAAACAATGGTGTTTTGGATTGTGACATTTTAAATGCAATGTTAATTAGATTTCCAAGAAAAATGTAGAAACAGTGAATTTTTATTATTTACGGCATTTTTCAGGTTTATTTACCTTTTTTATTCTTTTTGACAATGCTCTGTTATTTTTAAAAGGAACCGTTTTGATGAGATGGATAATCTTACATTTTTCAAAAGGTTCAAATTAACGAAGCCAACAGTGCTCAGCTTACTTGAGCAAATCGAAGATGAGCTTTAGTTTAAACATGACAAGTTTGCATTAGCTTTTAAATTTTAAGTATTTATTTGTAAATTAGGAATATTTAAATTTGTTCACATAAAATAATAAAAGTTTTTTTTTTAATTATGTATTTGTGTTTATATTACATATTGACAATAATTGGTCCCTTTCATGGCCGTAAAGAAAGGCGCCCCTGATCTTTTTTTCCCATATTGTTATACAACAAAAAACTCACAAACTAACGACTGATTTTGTATTATATGGTATAATACAAAATCAGTCAGACAATATAATTTATATTGTCTATAAATGAAAATAAAATTAAAGTTTTAATTTACAAAGATTCGAGTCAGATTACTGCCATCATTCAATGACACACAAGCTAGAAAAGGAAAGATCTAATATCAGTTAATTCTGATTATTCGCGTTGTAAAGGCCAACAATAAAAAAGAAGAACGATGCCACGTTGCCATCTTTCTAAGTAATCTTAGTTAAGTTGCAATAAAAATCTAATGGTGAAAGCATATACTTATAAACCAATATACTGATAACGTCTCATAAGCTGTGTAATGATATTTTGAAGCCAACAAAGAGAGATAGCACTACCAAACATGATATAAATTTTCCATAAATCTATTTCACGATGGAGAGCTTCCAACTGCGCATGAGTGAAATTCTTACATCATATTGGCTGGTCATCACAACGGTTATCGATCGTCTAAACTTTCACCAATCCAAAAAGTGCTCTTAAAGCATGCGCAGATATGCTGACTCCATCTTGAAATGGACATATACGTTTTTACATGGGACGTCGAATATGCCTTTCTCTCTTTCTTGGCTTCAATTATATGTCAATGTAAGCAGTATATTGGTTTATAAGTATATGGGTGAAAGCGAAAACAATTTAAGTTACCCTTAATTTTAAGAGCTCCTTAATAAAGGTCTACTTAAGATATTTTTGGTGCAACCGGCCATTAAACCTTAAAATATATTTTAAGAAAAAAAAACAAAGAACAGTTTATTTTAAGGTTATTAAAACGATAAACACTTATATGAAGGAAAAGGCAAGATGGTTGGTTGGTAGCACTGACAGATAATGCGTATTGGCGTTTACACGACGGTTAAATCCGGTTGTAAACTGGATAATACACATATTTAATGTGGTTTTAATTAATTCAATTTTTTGTTTTTAAAACGTTTTAGGGGCGTTTACACATGCGATTTAGTTAAATTCGTATTTCTTTAATGTGCATTAGCGAGCTCGTGTAAACTAGGTAAATGAGACATGCAATTTTTCCGACATAAAATTCAAAAAAAATTCGTACATCGGATCGTCGGAAATCGGACGCATAAGACTCTGGCTTTACTTAATAAGTGGCTCTAGAATAGCATTCACTAGAGAACCCATAACCTTGACCGCAATATATAAAGTGAAGTTTAACAACGGCCTTCTGGAACACAACGCCATCTTAATTTACTGCAATTTGAGAGCCATTTTTGTAACACAGAGATGGTGATCCTTATCTCTAGAATCCATGGTTTAATTTAAGGTCTGTTTGTTATCAAGTTTAGAGTAGGACAGAGTAGGTGAGTGTAGGACTAAAAAGTGGAACTAAGTGCAAATAAGTTCCGATTTGATTTTTATACCAAACGCGTTTTAGACTTATTTTAGAAATTAAAAATTGCTTTATGGTTATGATTATAAACAATCAACTTTATCGGCCGAGTGATGATCGCGTTGTTAAATTTAGCGATGAACTTAGCAATTGTTTAAAGTTAACAACGGTTTAGAATGTTTAACACAACGCCAAAATCTGACATTTTGTTAAACATTCTAAACCGTTGTTAACTTTTAATAATTGCTAAGTCCATTGCTAAATTCAACAACGCGATCATCACTCGGCCGTAAGTCTTGTTGTAAACATGCATCTAACTTCACTACTTCGAGAGTTGGCGTAATTAACTGAAAAATAGTTTACACCAGAAATCATACCAAACATCCTAAATTTCACTGACGATAACAAACGGTTTATTGACAAAAAAGTGTCTATTTCTGGATAACAAACAGACCTTTAAGTAGGTATCTTTTGATATTTAAATTTTTAATCGTTCGAAAAAATCGTGTTGACACATGACCCATTTGTTTTGAAAAAATAAACAAATTGTGAAAATATAGACTTCATCATGTGCCATTTCTAGCTTTTGTACCAAGAGGCCCTTGACCCTTGCAGTGCATATCTTTCAAATGGCATAATATAGTATAGCCATCCGTTTCTTTTAAAATAAAAGAAATAAAAGAATAAACACGTGGTGTACATTTAAACTTGGTATACACATGTATCTGTTTATTTTTTATTTGAGGGAGGCTAGTTCCAAAGTGTACGGGGTGTCCTGATTAGAGTCCGACCGAAACTGGTTTTCTGGTCACAACCGAAACCGAAGCCGAACATTCGGCCGTGGCTTCAGTTTCGGCCGAAACCGGAACCCAAACTCACGTGGTCAAGTATAAAATTTCTTAAACTACTAAAGTTTGGTGCATTTTACGCATTATTCTGCATTAATTGGGACATGAAATGGAAACACAGTATATTAATTTTGTTGTAATCATTTATTTTAATTTTATCTTTTAGGCACGTCTTATATAAAAATAATAATTACTAAAATTTTGCTACAGAGCTATCTGAACGGCGCACTTGCCGCGAGAAACAAAGTTAGACGAGCGTGCACGACAACTTCCGAAATCAGTTTCGGTTTCGGCAAAAGTTTCGGCCAATTTTGGCCGAAACCGAAACTGCCGCCGAAACTTTATTTTTGGCCGAAACTCGGCCGAAACCGAAACCGAACTTTCGGTCGGACACTAGTCCTAATAAGAAAGGACACCGGCTGTATCTTAGAAAATGTTTATTGCACAGCGTTGGGGAACAAATAATTTTAGTAAAAGTGGTTAAGAGAAATAACTGGAAATTGTTTTTCAAGTTTTTGAAATTACCGCTAGGGGGCGTAACTTCAATCTTGAATCTAAAAAATAATGTTTCTGTGAATTTTGCTATATTAACCTAACAAAAAAATTTTGCTGTATCTCTAAAAATAAAATGGTGGAGGGTATTTAAAGGTTTCCGTAAAAAAAATTGTATGTTCAAAACGTCCAAGCCGATTTTAACAAGCTTAGGCTAGTTGAAAAGAGCTATTCTTGGGCTATGAATGTTATAATACTTGAAGTTTCGTTAGTTTCACATATCGCCGCTAGAGTGCTTTTTTGACATTCCGACAGAAATGGTTAATTTTTCCAAAAGAATTAAATGCATTGGTAGGATTTTTTTCATGAAAAAGTAGCTTAATGATGCCTTGACAAGCTCACGAAATCCTTATCTCGATATCTGCCCATAAAATATTTAATTTAAAAACAGTATTTATTAGGGTGTACTTGTGTTAGTTGTGTTCAAGTTCATGCTATTGAAAAACGAATGAAGAAGAACTACAAATTGACCATGGTGAGTGGTAAATCGGAAGAGGACGATTTCCCAACATCGGTTACATCGGTTTTATAGTTTTTGACTTTTTTGAGAAAACAAAACCAAAATTTTAAGGTTTTTTTCTCCCTTTTTCATAGGCTTCACCTTTTGCTTTTGCATTAAAGGTTTGGAAGGGCCACATTATCTACCTCTACGTTCTAGCCTCATTTCCTGCCCTCTTAAATTTAAAAAATTAAATGTAAACTGTAAACCTCTCAAGAAAAAATTGTGTAAAAGGATACTATAAAATTACAGATAATTTAAAAAATCGCAAAACAGTTTTAAAAAACATTAAAAAACTGAGATATTTGTTTGCCAGTTTGTGGCAGTTATTTACGCCATAGCAATATTAGAAACGTGCTAACTTAAAAATGATTATTTCTTAAAAATAAAAAAAAATAAATGCAGGTTTAATTATTTTTTAGTTAAAGCTATGATGGTTATAAATAAAATGGTATACGTACACACCCAACGATCGTATTGGCTACAAATCGCCGGTGTGGCCAGTTTTAAGATTTTTAACCCATGATACTATTACTAGAAGATAAAACCACTTGGCGATTTAATTTCGTACGACGTTGCGCATGACGTCACTCGACGACAACAATTCTGCTTGTCGGTTGGGAAAGCAGTGTTTTAAAGCCTTTTTTTAACGTTTATTGTATTTTGGCATTATATGACGTTTAAAAAATAAATAAATCATGCGCTTAATCCATCTAACATCTAAACAGAAATCGGAATGCCATATTAAAACTCGCCGTTTCTGGGGAAATAGTCGTCGAGTGACGTCAGGCGTGCGAGAGAGATAGGCTTATCTCATGCGCGTGGGTTTATCTTTTAGAGTAATAGTATCATGTTTTTAACCAGTGCAATTGCGGGAATTATTACGTTACATTACGTGAAATACGCCCGCGCCACACCGCCGTTATTGTTAACTCTGACGCTTCGCGTCTCAGTTAACTAAGTAAATTAACTAGTATCTCGATAGTAATAAAAAACTTTCCACTACGGTGTGTAACATACTATTTTATTGCAGTATTATTGATGTCATTGGCCTGACCAGACAACAGCAGGTCTGATATAAAGGGGTTTTGGAACGTAGAACAAAACTTTAAAAATTATAAGGAACTTGTTTATAATGTATACGTTAAAATCTTGTATATTATACGAACATAAACATGGCTTTTTTGGTCTTGTAAGTTGATAGCCTCGCTGGCTCGGCCGTAATAAACACGCCCAATAAAGTCATGCTTTATGTACTTATAACATAAATAGCTCCCCTCAGGGATTCACATCTTGTGAGTATGGGGTTCGCTGTTCCAAGGCACCCTAGCTGGATCTGTACTTTCCTTCAACTTGTCTTGGGTCAGATCCACTCTCTTTTCTTTCTTTTCTATCAGTCCCTCGTGGCTAACTTTTGTTGGCTATCAGATTTGCAAGGGCTAGGGGTCGCTCATTTACTAACTACCCTTTTTTCCCTACTCCAAAACTCTTTAATAATTTAGACTGTGTTATATGGGATAACGGATAAAGATTTTCATGAAAAACATGCTTGTTTTTCCCCCTAGAATAAATCTTACTCTGAAAGCCATGGAAGTGGTAAGCCTCCACGTATTTCCTAATCATGATGGTGTGATTCATATTCGACTGTGATAATAACTGTAGCTTTACAAATTGTATGCTGGATAAACTGATTGCTGCCTCCAAAAAACTTAAGATAATAAGGCTCCAGGTCCTGGAAACCTAAAATTCGTAATTGTCAAGAAAGTGGCATTGGAAAAGCCAAACTATGTACTGTCAGTACATAATGCTCTAGCCAACTCAGCTAACTTTCCAAAGGAATGACAAGACCCAGATTTGATCTGATAAAATAAGGATAGAAACCTCGGTATAATCCGTCATCTTAAAGACCATTATGCTTACTGGCTGTGAAGGGTAAGCATATAAGAACAATTTATTCTACTACAGAAAAGTGACAAGAACTGGCGGCCTATTAAACAGAGAGTACGGGTTCAGGAAATTGATAGTAGATGCAGTAAATGAAGTCCTTAAATTCGCCGAAGCAGACAATTCTAAAAAAAAACTTAAAATGAGATGTATTGATGAAAGTCTAATCAGTATAATAGCATCCTATTTGTCGGAAAGGAACATTTTTTGAAAGGCAGACAGAAGGCACAAATATATAAAAATTAACTACGGAGTTCCACAAGGATCAATGCTGGGCCCAACTATGTAAAATATCCTATTCGATAAAGTAATTTGAATGAAAATGCCCAAATAAGTCATGCTGATTGCCTTTGCAGACGAACTTGTACTGGTGGTAACTTTAAAGAATGAAGAACTTCAAGATTTTAGCTAATACGGGTTTACAAAGTACATTAAACTGGATGAAAGCAAGCAAATTAAGAATGGCACCAGAAAATGTAAGGGCTGTGTTGGTGACAACGAAGAGAAGGATCCGATAAACAACCTTTAATATACAAAACACAACGGTTGGTTTTAGCAAGGCAGTAAAGCTTCTTGGAGTGTGGATAGATACGAAATTGTTCTTTGGTAAAATAATTTAAAAAGCTGAGAAAACAGTTAGAGCACTTTCATGTCTTATGCCTAATATCAGTGAACACAGAGCATTGAAAAGACGGCTCCCCATAGCCCACAGCGTGATGCATTCTCAGATTCTGAACTTACTAGAATCCAGACTAGTGATTATTAAAATATGAATAGTTTACAGGACTACTTCCATGCTAGAAGTAGGAGTAATTGCTGAAGGTTTTTCAGTAGAGCTGTGGATTAAAGAACGCAGAGAAGGTATATGGGTGAGATGGAAAAAGTGACCAGATTTAATTTAATAAATATGAGGCATGTTTAATGAAAAACCGGAACATACGGGTGGTGGACAAACCGGCTAACACCTAATATCCAAAGATGAATTAATAGAGCTTACGAGGGAAAATATTTATGTGACCACGGAAGATCGGAAAAATCAACTCTATTTACTGCTATGAAGTGGGCGACGCTGATCAAATCCTGTGTGCCATAGGTAGGAAGAAGACAGATGATGGAGAGTCCAGTAGGAAGGGAACAAAAATGGAATTATGCATACAGTGTTGTAAAGATTAGAATTAGCACAAAAGAGCGAGAAAGTCGGGCCTGATAGATAGACAGATACATATTTAGATTTGATAATTAGACCAATTCCCACTGAAGATACTCGAGAGCGGTTTCTGGTGGTGAAAGAGGACGGGAATTTTTTTATATGCTAGAAATCCGGCACACCTGACCATATGCGATCACCTTTTTTGGTTCAGGCATCTTCCAAAGGTTTGTTTACCAATCTCTTAAAAAAACATAAATAGCTTTTTTGTTGATAATTTACTTCAAAATATTTACCTTCTCGATTTTATAAAAAATGCTTTCTTATACCTATTTAAACAATGTAGATCAGTGCTTTGTTGGATCAGTATTAGGTAAATATAAGACCAATAATTAAAATGTTATGGGTTGTTTAAAAAAAAGACAGAAATAATTAAACAACTTTTCTAATTTATTTGATTATAATATATGAATTTACAAAAGCAGCAGTCATAGTATTACAAACAGCTCACATGCTGTCAGTTTTATCAGTAATTTTCTTTATATGGGCTTACATCAGAAATGTATTTCATAACGTCCCTAGAAAACTCAGGATTTCTTTTTCCGTTGAATTTATCGGGTCCATAGAGCTGCATAAGGGCACTACTCAATTCCGCATTTCGTGTATGGACAGTGTTTTCTGTATTGCTGCTTGGAATAGTCTGAGGATATAACTTCAGCCTTAACAACATCTGTTTCCAACACAGCTCACTTTCTGGACTATGTGGATCCTGTAAAGAACATTTTTAAAAAATTTGACATATTCAATAATATTGTATGAAACATATCTTTCTTATTTTAGTTTGTTTTATTTGGGATACTTGCCTTACTACTTTTTGGAAAATGGGACCTCTTCGGTCCAGATCCCAGGGTATACGAGCTGACCCTGTTCAGCCATATTATAGAGCTGGACCGAAGTGGTTCCATTTTCCAAAAAGTAGTAGGGCTAGTATACCAAATAAAACAAACTGAAACATAAATCCGCCACAAAACTATAGAACATATTTATATCTTTCTTAGTTTCTTAGTCCTGCCTTACAGTAGGTACTGCTAAAAAAATATAATAGAATATTGCATATTAATAGGAGCGGTATTACGAAAAATTTATGAAACTAGATCACAAATTAAATTCCAGTTTTTAAGTTCTAAAGAGAACATTTTATGTTTAGATCCCCCTAAAAACTTGAAATTTATGTTTTTATGCATTTGTTACCTCAAAATCAAAGATTTAAAATTATATGGATTATCTTATATCCAATTTAATGAAAAAATGTCGTTCAGAAGAATAGTAGCCCATTTTATAAGATACCGTTTACACAAGAAAGATTAAAAAAAAAACGTGTTTACACATGCCTAAAAAAACAATAAAAATTTTAACAGTGTGAAAATTAATTTTGCTGTTCTATCAAATTCCAAAAACTTTTATTAACCAAACATCTGTTAATTTGTTATTTGAGTTTTTATAGTATAGGAGGAATCGGCGCATGAGTACCGAAAACTATTCCACCTCAATTTTTTTTATATGATCCTCTTTAAAATGTCCCATATAAATGCATGTTGCCATGGGGCAACCTGTTGCCATATTTTTTTAAACCTGAATGGTGTAAGCAATTGCAAGGAATTGTTATTTTCCAACCGGACAAATTATTTTATATTCTTTATTCAAATACAAATAAAAAAGTTTCCACGACTTTTTACGATAAAGTTAATATTTTTGGAGATAGGAATTATTAAAGGTTTGAAAAATCTCAAATTTGGGTACTTTTAACCCATGAAAGGTACATAAAAAAGAGTTAAATATGGAAAATATTAATTTTTTATTTCTTATACAATAGTTAATAATATCTTTAATTAAGATTTGAAGAAATTTTATTGCTTATACCTGTTTTTTGATTGTTTATTACGCTCGCTCACAAGTAAAATAAAACTCCAATAACTTTTGTAAAATTACTTATAAAAACAAATTGTAAATAATTTAATTAATAATAACATTGCTCTCCTTATTAATTTTGATTAAGTTAATAGTTTTTAAGATAATTGATAAATAATGATTCAGGACACAGAGAGACGGCAATACTTAAAGGTAAGGTACGCATACTTGTGAGCGCGTGTAATAAACAACCAAAAAACAGATATAAACAATGAATTTTTTTCAAATCTCAATTAAGGATATTATTAACTATTGTATAAGGAATAAAAATTAAATATTTTTTTATATTTTTTCTTTTTTTGTATATATTTTCCATGGGTCAAAGTACCTAAATTTAAGATTTTTCAAACTTTCAAAAATTCATATCTCCAAAAATATTAACTTTATCGTGAAAACGTATAGAACCTTTTTTATTTGTATTTTAATATAGATTTAAAAAAAATCCGGTTGGAAAATAACAATCCTTGCAAATTAATGTTTAAACCATTTCGGTTTAAACAATATGGCAACATGCATTTTTATCATGAGTAAGGCCATTTAAAAGGGATCGTGTAAAAAAATTTAGATGGAATAGTTTTTGGTACTCATACGCCGATTCCTTCTAGATTATTAGTATAAATAAATAAATACTCTTATTTGG
Organism: Listronotus oregonensis; assembly: GCA_019359885.1. Classification (NCBI taxonomy): domain Eukaryota; kingdom Metazoa; phylum Arthropoda; class Insecta; order Coleoptera; family Curculionidae; genus Listronotus; species Listronotus oregonensis. The sequence goes on along the minus strand of JAHBCN010003720.1, from coordinate 11,806 downwards.
AATTCACTGCATAGGGGTAACGTAGGAATAATACATTATTCCAATATTATATTTATTTTTAATCACACATCAATTCGATTTTTTTTATCATAATATATTAAAAATCTATTATGACGAAACACCGGAACCTTAGAAAAAAAGTTTGCTCTGCGAATTTACCTCGCCATTACTTCTTTATATCTAGGATAGCAAATAAAGGTTTTTATGTACGAAGGGGGTCGGCTCTGTGGATAGTTAATTTATTTTTTCTTATTCGGTTAACAATATCAAAGTACCGAGACTTCTAATTACCCTTGAGCAAACTCTCATTAGTGGTTTGGTAATGCCAATTAGATGCCAGGAGATTTTTGCCGACGATCAATTTACTATCCACGACTGAGATGTCTAAACAACCATGCATACTTTAAATGGGTTTTTGCGACCGGTTTAAATTAACAAAATTTTAATATGTTATTAAGGACTTCAAAAGAAGCAATTTTAATCATTGCACCAAAATAGTGATGCGACTCGAAACTCAAATATGATTTTGTGACTCGAGTCACTCAAGTATAATCTCACTCGAGTTGCAAGTTTGCTTTCTAGTAAGGGTTCTTTTAGCAATTTTATACAGAATCCTCTATTTTCAGTCGCGGTTTGTACCTGCGCGGCTTAAATAAGTAAAATATAGTAGTGAAGTGACATCTTGTGGCAACAGAATCAACTCGATGCGCCGAGTTGACTCAGCAACAGAGACTCGAGTAATATTTTTTATTTAATCGAGTACCAGTTTGACAAATTAACTTGAGAGGCTTACTACACCAAAACTCCAAACCTACAGGATGAGCCGCTAGAGCTAGGAATACATTAATTTGTGTCTTGCTAATTTAAAAGATAATGGTTAGCTAAGTATTAACTGTATTTAAAAATTAAATATTACAAAAACTTTTACATTTTTTCTCAGTACAATAATTCATTTAACTAAGCAAAATAGAAATATAGAGTAAGCCAAATAATAATATTCCAAATCCTAAATATTATTTTTATTACATTGTATTTTTGATTTTAAAAAATATGTGATTAAAATAAAACTTTAAATAAAAAAATACAAAAATCGGATTACTAAAAATATATACATTTTTTTACTATTATGGACTGAAATTTTTGATTAGAATTAAATGTTTGTTTATAACTCCTTTATTATTTATCTTATTAAAAATGTTTTTATAACTTTTTATATGGACAATTTTAAGAGCTTTATTTTTTGTTATATCGTTTTTAAAATATTATTGAGTTTGTTTTAAATTTTAAATTTCAATGTCTCAAAAACTATAAAAGCTATACGAAATTTTATTAAACAAAAACTATGTATTCTTACAAGACCTTTAATTTAAGTTTATATAACTTTTTTGTATAATTTAAATACTTTGTGAGCAATAATCAAAAAATCAAATTTTTGAAACTATTTTAATATATATATATATATATATATATATATATATATATATATATTATATATATATATATATTTATATATATATATATATATATATATATTATATAATATATATATATATATATATATTATAAATATATATATATATATATATATATATATATTATATATTATATATATATATATATATATAAATATATATATATATATATATATAATATATTATATATAACTAAATTTTTACTTTAATATTTCTCCAATCAAACATTTTTTAAAAACTGTTTTTTTTTTAATTTAATAATCTCCCTATTTTGTTATTTTTTTATCTTTAAAATACTGTTATACAGAACCTCGCATCTCGCATAATATATTTCACTTCCCTTAGTAGTAACCGTTCTACTATGTCGAGAATTTGATTAATAATATTCAGTAATATTTTCCGTTTATCTTTGGGCATATCATTGTTTTTTAAGTTACTGTCCATGCTAAAATAAATATTGCCATCTTTTAAAATCATTTTGTTTTATTTTAAACTACTATTTTTGTCAGCAGTGTATAATCTGCAGTTAAAAGATTATTAAAAAATGCCTACTTGTGTTCAGTGATTTTGGCTTGTATTTTTATTTTATCTATATTTTATATATAGGTTAAATAAGTTAATATACAGAGTAAATATGAAAAGTTTTAATATTATATACATTATTTTTTAAATTAGCAAGATACAAATTATACCTAGCTGTGGCGGCTCACTATGTAGGTTTAGACTTTTGGTGCAATGATAAAAATTGCTTCTTTTGAGGTCCTTACTAACATATTAAAATTTGTTTAAATTGCACCGGTCGCCAAAAACTCATTTAAAGTGTGCATGGACGTATGTTAATCTAATCAATAATCGGTGTTTTAACCTAGAAAGGCAGTGAAATAAAAAAATACAGAAATACTTACTATTAAATCACATCTCAAAATACTCGAATACGTGCTAGATATTAAAACAAGAAGGCAGACTGTTACGATCTTTAAGAGCATCTGAAAATAAAATAATATATTAATAATATTAAATATAAACAAAGTTTTAGTATTAAAACAACTTGTAGTTAAAAAATATGTTGAAGGTAAGCGGGTAACGTAACATTTTTAATCCCAAATTCATACTTTGCTGTAAGTCGAAAAATTTGATCAGAGGAAGCACGAAGTCCTGTCCGTAATGCTTACCACCAAAGAAAAATCCTAAATTTAAAAATGGATTAAGTTTTACAGGAACGACTTGAATTGAATAACTAGATTGCTCCATAATTTCAATCGAGAGTTTTTGTGTACCAAAAATATCGTTTTCAGAATGAACGGCAATGCTACTGTAAATTCCCCAAGGAAAAGATATAAATGTTCATATGATTAAGAAGTTACTTGCGCAAGACGCTCAGAAACACATGCCATAAAATATCTTAAAAATGTGACATTATTAGCATGTAATATATGAGTGTAGCGACTGAAGTAGCATGCCTCCTAGTAATCACAGCTTTTTAAATCTGCTTCTGCAAAAAATCAGTTTCATAGAGCTTAGAAAAAGTTTAAATTGTTTGTCTTTGTAAATTATAACATCCTAAATTTAAAAATGGATTAAGTTTTACAGTAACGACTTAAATTGGATAACTAGACTGCTCCATAATTTCAATTGAATGTTCTCGTGTATCAAAAATAACGTTTCTTAAATGAATAGCAATGCTACTGTAAATTCCCCCAAAAAAGAAATAAATGTTCATATAATTAAAAAGTTACTTGCACAAGACTATCAGAAACACATGCCATACGGTAAAAAAGTGACACTATTAGCACATAATAAATGAGTGTAGCGACTGAAGTTGCATGCTTCCGAGTAATCACTCTAAATTGCAGCCTTAAGAGCTGGAGCCGAAAAATCATCGTCATCAGTAATATGGAGTTTCTCCCGTAAAACATGTTCATTTAGTATTGTTAATTATGTTCCCGCGCGGAACAACCTATTGGATACAGGGGGTAGCAATAAGGGGTGAAAGTGCAAAATTTTTGGGGAAAAAATCGTTATCGAAAATATGCTTCAAAATTTTTCCAGGTGGAGGTCTTAACCCCCTTAGCTGAAATCCCAAGGGGCTGAGAGCTAGGTGAATACAAAAGGGGTGGCGGATAAATGTAAAGAGGGTAAAAATTTAGGCAAAAAATCGTCATTGAGAATATGCCAGCAATTTTGACAACTTAAAGTTGTTGGGCAATTTCTGGGTCCATTTTAAAAGGAAAACTTTATATAAAGCTATGTCTTAAACGTCCTAAGTTTTAAGATACAAGGTGGTAAAATTTTCAAAAATAAATCATTTATTATTAATATCAGTATTACCACTATAGATATTTTAATAAAATTTGGCATATAATTATGTACTATGTATCAAGAGGCTTTTTTAGTGTACTACATTTTTTAAATTAAAATCAGTGGCGTTCGTACGGAATTTGACCTGCCTATTTTGGCTGATATTAATGGTACGTCACTGATTTCTCTTAAAATAAAACATATTTTTGAAATCCCCAACCATTTATAAGTAAAGTTGATCACTTGTTTTTTTTTCAATCCGATGCACGGTTTTCGCTTAAAAAATTAAAAACCATTTTTCTGCATGGTCATAACTCGTAAAAATATCGGTAAACAATATCACCATGCAAAGAAATATCTAGATTTAATTTTTCTAGGTGAAAACCGTGTGTTGAACTAAAAAAATTATGAGCAGTTTTGATCTCCTGATTTTTTTAGTCCAACGCACGGTTTTCACATTTAAAAAATTAAATTTAGATATTTCTCTGCATGGTGATATTGTTTACCGATATTGTTATGATCATGTAGAAAATGGTTTTTATTTTTTTAAGCGACAACCGTGCATCGAATTGAAAAAAAACAAGTAATCAACTTTGCTTATAAATTATTAGGGATTTCAAAAATATTTTTATTTACCAGAAATCAGTGACCTACCATTAATATCGGCCAAAATAGGCAGGTCAAATTCCGTACGAACGCCACTGGTGAAAATTAAAAAAAAATGTAGCACACTAAAAAAAGCCTCTTATTACATAGTATTGATGACAAATTCTATTAAAATATCTGTAGTGGTATTACAGATATTAATAATAAATGATTTATTTTTGAAAATTTTACCGCCTTGTATCTTAAAATTTAGGACGTTTAGGACATAGGTTCATATGAAGTTTTGTTCTTAAAATGGACCCAAAAATTGCCCAACAACTTTAAGTTGTCAAAATGGCTGACATATTATCGATGACGATTTTTTGACTAAATTTTTACCCTCTTTACCCTTATCCGCACCGCTTTTGTATCCACCTAGCTGTCAGCCCCTTGGGATTTCAGCTAAGGGGGTTAAGACCTTCACCTGGGAAAATTTTCGCAAGCATATTTTCGATGACGATTTTTTCCCCAAATATTTTGCACTTTTACCCCTTATTGCTACCCCCTGTAGGTATCCAATATGTTGTCAGCCCGCTCGGGAACATAATTAACAATACTAAATGAACATGTTTTACGAGGGAAACTCCATATTACTGATGACAATGATTTTTCGGCTCCAGCTCTCCGTCGATTAGTGCAGCCAGATTGTGGAAAAAAAGTACATTAAAAAAAAGTTTGGTATTTATATAGAAGTGTTTTTTGGCCATAAAAAATCGAAAAATAAAGATTTAACCAAAACTAAAGATTTAAAGTTCATGTATTAATTTTTCCTAATATTTCTTTTTTTTTTCTTATTGCACATCAGAAATAGAATATTAAAAAATTAAAAATATTAATTGTAAATTTTTCAAAGTTAAAAAAAATAAAAAAATTTACATTTCTGAAAAAAAAATAGTCCTGGTTAGTTTTGGTTATTTTTTTACTGGTCATTAGATTTAAAATTTTTGATTTTATGAAATATTGTAAAAATTTGTAAAAATCGTAAAAATTAAGTTATTAATTTTTTTATAAATAGTTCGTTTTTTGATGCACGACAAAAAAAAATATTTATAAATATTGCAAGATATTATTAAATGACCCTCAAATTTGCAGTCAAAAGTCAAGATTATGAATTTTCAATAATTGCAAAAATCATTATTAATCGGTTGTTTTTTGATCATTAAACAATTTTTATTATAAATTCGATGTAGAATAAAATGAAAAAAAACTCTTTGATAGTCAATTTTTCGATTTTTATGGCCAAAAAAAAAATAGTGGAGCACCACTTCTACAGGATGCCACAGATTCGAGTGCATGCATGGGAATCTCGGAAACCGTCAGAGATACGAAGTCAGTTAAATTATGGCAAAGTTGTGTATTTGCGTAACTAACCATGTCCACTTTAGAAAGTTGCAAAATTCCTTCCTTCCTCCTTCCCGAGATATCTGGAAAAAACCGAAATTTGCCGATTTCGTTTTTATTTTTTTCTGACGTTATTTAAAGAGATATGGAAAAACAAAAGACACTTTCTCATGGCCACTTTTTAAGCTCTACAAAACAACGTTGAGAGATTTTCCGTACGACGTTTTGTTTTTGTTAAACCATCATCAACTTTATTTTTTAAATACGGACCTAGGTTTTTTATTTAATTTTTTTGAACCCCTTATTATCCCAATTACAAAAATGTATAACACTTAATATTTATTAACAAATATGGAACGCCCCCATAAGAAATGATGTGCGTTCCTTGTCTAACTCATTGTCTCTTATGGAAAATATGTTTATTTAACATAATAATATTAGGTGCTATGCATCATTGTAATTGGAATTATAACTGCGTTAAAAAAATGCAATAAACAATTGAGTGTCGTATTTAAAGAAATAAAGTTTATGATGGTTTAACGAAAACGAAACGTCGTAGGGAAAATCTCTCAACGCTGTTTTGTAGAGCTTAAAAAGTGGCCATAAAAAAGTGTCTTTTGTTTTTCCATATCTCTTAACGTCAGAAAAAAATAAAAACGAAATCGGCAAATTTCGGTTTTTTCCAGATATCTCCGGGAGTACTCGGAATTTTACGGCATGTTGTTAGACACCTAAATGCGCAACTATGCCATAATTTAACCGACTTCGTATCTTTTGCGGTTTCCGAGATCCCCATGCATGCACTCGAATCTGTGGCACCCTGTATACAGGGTGTTACAGAATGTTGAGAGGAAAATTTAAGGAGAGATTCTACATCTAAAAATATGAAAAATAGTTTATATAAACATGGGTCCGGAAATGCTTTGATTTTATGATACGGGGTGTTTAAAGTTTTTCGTTTTTTAAAGTTTATTTCACATTTCTCGAAAGTCCGTGGAGATATTGACATGAGTTTTGGTACACGCAAAGGTATCATTATAGGTCACATTTACATGTACAAAATTGTTTTCTAAGGCACTTACATCAGTGGCGTTCGTGCAGGTAAGTTCTTATTTTCAGCAAAAAAAAAACTGTCCGCCACTGGTTTTCACAAAAATTTGTATTGCTTTCTTAATTCTGCTTAAAAAATATTTCTTGGACTTTTTTGTTCTGACTCACCGTTTTCAAAATAAAAATCAATTTAGTAATCCCTATAATCTGTTTTCTAATCGTAATTAAAAAATAATAATGTATCTAGTTGGTATTTTCTGTAAACGTTAATTTTAATTTCACTTGAATTTATTGTTAAACAAAAATGAATGACATAAAGTACCTAATGATTTGAATTTAGGTTGTTTCAGTTAATTTGTAATACGTTCTTTAGCAAATAAAAACTTGGCAGATAGTGTACTTTTATTTTTATTTTGAAAACGGTGAGTCAGAATAAAAAGGCCAGTAGGTACTTTTTAGGCAGAATAAGCCTGGCTTTAAGAAAGCACTACTAATTCTTGCAAAACCAGTGGCGTACAGTTTTCTTGGTTAAAAATAAGGTTTTATCGACACGAACGCCACTGATGTAAGTAAGTGCCTTAGAAAACAATAATTTTGTACATGTGAATGTGACCTATAATTATTATACATTTGCGTGTACCAAAACTCATTTCAATATCTCCACGAATGATATTGAAATGAGTTTTGGTACAATTATAGGTCACATTCACATGTACAAAATTGTTTTCTAATGCACTTACATCAGTGGCGTTCGTGTCGGTAAGTCCTTATTTTTAACCAAGAAAACTGTACGCCACTGGTTTCGCAAGAATTAGTAGTGCTTTCTTAAAGCCAGTCTTATTCTGCCTAAAAATAACCTCCTGGCCTTTTTTGTTCTGACTCACCGTTTTCGAAATAAAAATAAAAGTACACTATCTGCCAAGTTTTTATTTGCTAAAGAACGTATTACAAATTAACTGAAGAACCTAAATTCAAATCGCTAGGTAGTTCATGTCATTTATTTTTGTTTGACAATAAAGTCAAGTGAAATTAAAATTGGCGTTTACAGAAAATACCACCTAGATACATTATTACTTTTTAATTACGATTCCGAAAACAGATTATAGGGATTAATAAATTGATTTTTATTTGGAAAACGGTGAATCAGAACGAAAAAGTCCAAGAGGCATTTTTTAAGCAGAATAAAACTGGCTTTAAAAAAGCAATACAAATTTTTGCGAAAACCAGTGGCGTACAGTTTTTTTTGCTGAAAATAAGAACTTACCGGCACGAACGCCACTTATGTAAGTGCTTTAGAAAACAATTTTGTACATGTAAATGTGACCTATAATGATAAATTTGCGTGTACCAAAACTCATCTCAATATCTCCACGGACTTTCGAGAAAGGTGAAATAAACTTTAAAAATCGAAAAACTTTAAACACCCCGTATCATAAAATCAAATCATTTCCGGACCCATGTTTATATAAACTTTTTTCATATTTTTAGATGTAGAATCTCCCCTTAAATTTTCCTCACAACATTCTGTAACACTCTGTATAATTACCAAACGTTTTTTATTAACATACAAATTCAAAAAGTTGATGATATGTAAATTATTTATAATACAGTTGATTGATTTTAAACGGAAATATTATTCGTGATTAATTTAAAAATAAAAATATTCGTTTTATGGATATTCACAGCAAAAAAGTTTTACAATGCTTTTAGAACAATAAGATGTCTTCCCACATTATCATTTACTTGGCTTAGATCCTTGTGGACTTATGGCGCCCTAAAGTTGTATAGTCTGCAAATATGTTAAATAATCTAGTTATGTTAATATTTTATGCAAATAATAAGGGTCCTAGCACAGATCCCTAAGGAATTGTTGCCGTTACGTTCCTTCGGCCTAATTCACTATCGCAAACGAGAACAGGGATATTTACCCTAAAACTAACAAAGCTTGCACAGCAGAACTCTTAATATCAGTTGGTAAAAAATTGTGTCGTTTTAAACCATCTTCTTTATTACTTAGCAGTTTACCCGCAATTGAACAGTATTAAGAACTTAAATTACCAGGTCTTAAATTACTGCGCTGCCAGGTTGCGACCTGGAAGAGGGGTTAATAAAGAAAAATAGCTTATAAAAAAGCAAAATAAAACACAATAAAAAAAAACTCTATCAGCCGAGTGATGATCGCGTTATTAAATTTAGCAATGGACTTAGCAATTGTTAAAAGTTAACAATGGTTTAGAATGTTTAACAAAATGTCAGATTTTGACAGGTTGCCTACTAAAATCATTGAATAACACTGACAATGGCGTTTTGTTAAACATTCTAAACCGTTGGTAACTTTTAACAATTGGTAAGTCTATTGCTAAATTTAACAACGCGATCATCACTCGGCCGTATGTCTTTCAACTTTGGATATAATAATTTAACTAATAACGTTGCATCTGTCATAAAAATTATTTTAAAATAATATGTCTGTTGGCAAATTGGTCTAAAATTTCATCCACGCTTACCAATATTTCTCAATGTGTATATATTAAGGTCAATCCATTTAAGCGTTAGGTAAGTATCTTGGGGGAAGGTTTTACCCCAAAACCCCCTTCCGTGGATGCGCCACTGAGTCTAAAACAACCTTTTAGGATTCTTTTTATTTATTTTGAGTATTATCTATTCTGCTTTAAAAAAGTAATTTTTTAGCTGCTTTAAATACCTTTTTCCATATGTGACGATATTTGTTATAAGACAAATTATAAAAGTATTTTTAATGAACGTTTTTTCATTTTATGTAAGAATAAAAGCATATTTTGCACTTCACAGTTCCTTTAGCTTTTGGAGACATTTTTTGGAAGTAATTCATACGAATTATGATATATTATTTTTTTTTTTGAAAATGTACAGGGTGGCGGATTCTGGTTGTATTTACGGGGTATTAGGCAATCGTAAGATATAGTGCAATTTTGTTTGTACATACTTGGGACGGATTTTTAAAACAAATTTTAATGTGTTCAAATTTTAAGGCTAACTTGATTCATTTTGGAGATATAGAGCGTTGATAAATTTTTGTCGATTTAGGAGGGTCCTGTATATCGGTTATTATTAGAGATAGAGAAAAATTTAAAATGGAAATATTTTGTAGATTTACTTACAATTAGATTTCAGTGGCGTATTCCTAATTTTTCTATTAATTAAGTTTTTCTAGTTATTACACAAACTTAAGTTTTTAAATGGAACACTCTATATACAGTATGTCTTAGTAAGTTGGAACCATATGAAAAACTTTTTTATTATTAATTTTACAAAAAAATATTTTTCATAAAAAGTTTTGCATGGTCTAAAACCGAAATGCAACCATTATATATTAATTTTTTCGGGCGTATACGAGTTTTGTCAAAAAGTATGAATTTTTGCCCAAAGTAAAGACCTTTATTTGTGACAATTTCTAAAATTGTTATAAAGAAAAGTTGATCAGAACTTAACACCATGTTGAAAATGAAATTTTACCCATTTACGATTAAAAATATTTTTGTAAACTAAAAAAATCTACTTTTTAAAATTTTATGAATAAATACAATAAAACTTAATAACACCATTTTTTTTTTTCTTTATAAATTCCAATGCGTTTTGACGGTTGCTGTAAAATATTTGCCGCTCTTAACAATTTATTTCTATGTTAGGCATCCTAAAAAAAATGTAGCTTTAAATTTGCATTTATATTATAGATATACGTTTCAAAAAAAAATATTTTTTTGTCGTAAATAGGTTAATTGATTTTAAAAAGGTTTTTAGTTCTGATAACTTTTTTAATAAAATTTTTGAAATTTTAAAAAATTTTCAAAAAAAAAAGTGGCTTTATTTTTTACAAATTCATACTTTTGACAAAACTCAAAGCAAAAAAAAATTAATTCTGATATTGTATTCTAGGTTTTAGACCATGCAAAATTTTTTTTAAAAAAAAAACTTTTTTCGTATAATTAAAAAAAAAAATTTTTTGGTTCCAACTTATAAGACATATGATTATTATACCAGTCAGGAAAACCACCATTCTGCAATTTTTCTTTTTCTTCACCCCCAAAAAAATAATAAAACTATGTAAATTAAATTTTATTTTATGTTCTTTTAAAAAAACCAAAAATTTCAATTATTAATGAAACATTGTTTAAAAATTCTTTTAGAGACCCCTTAATATGTCCGATCGCCCCAATCCTTGTTCAAAACCAAATCAAACGCAGTCCCAGGGCGTAAAACCTTTTTTCTAAGAATTTCGCATCGCAATGAAAGGATGGTCTTGATTTCAGAACAGCGCATATACATATACTCGTAATAATTTTTAGCACGCCGGGGTGAGTTTTAGTCAAAAATAGGGTTTCAAATGCTAAGAGCATTTTCACAAATTTTTTGTATGAAAAGTCCATGCACATTTAAATTTCCATTTTATTTGTAAAACTTTTTAACAGACCTTGCTTTAAGGCGCAGAAAAATTTTCGTCACTAAAGCACCAGATTATCCATCGAACCTTTTTGCAAATATTGCTAGAGGCAGGTTTTGGCAACTTGGGAAAATTTTTGGTTGTGAAACAATGGTTTGCCGAAATATATACTTCTAAAATAAAGTATAATTTTTCTCTTGCAAAACGTGCTGGAGTGGGGATTTTTTTTGTACTTTGTCTCTCTAGAGGGATTCTACCTGAATTTTTAAAGAAAAATTTTTTGTCTGGTTAGAGTAAAAATGTCGACACTTTAGATTTTAGGAAGTTAGGATGTTAGATTAATATTTGTTTCTACGTTTCTAATAAGAATATAAATTCGTAAGTAGTAGAGTAGAAAAAAGTCAAGAAAAAATTTTTAATAAAAGTTTTGCTTTTCTGTTAAAACTTAATAAAAGTTTTCTTGTTCGAAAAAATCTAATTTTATTAAAAGTTAAAATCAAAACAGGGCCATTTATCACGAATTTATCAATAAAATGTAATAAGCATAAGTTATATTTCAGAACTTGTTAAAAAACAAATT
>JAHBCN010003719.1:0-71804 GCA_019359885.1 Listronotus oregonensis | reverse complement strand
TATTAAAATTATTTAGACTAATAAATACCTTATAATTATATATCGACACCTAAAATTTCGTCGTTTATTACAAGGGGCCTATCTAGATTTTTACAACTTTTCAGGAGAGCGGTTTAAAAAAAAATTGGTGTCATCATTTTGGATATATCCTAACATTTGGATCATATTTTATTTTATTTTTTACAATAACATAAATAAATCAATGCAGAAACATGAGGCATATTCTTTTTTTTTAATTATCCTTTGTTTTGTTTAAATAAAATAATAATTAAGATGGCCCTTTCGTAAAAATAATAACAAGTTTACGTTTGTGCATCAAACCAAATTGGCCCTCTATTATAAAAATAAATGTTTTTTTCAATAAAAGCTAGACGATTTTTTAAACTTTTTGTCTATTTATTTTTATTTAAAGAAAATCTAAATCTATAATTATTTCATACCAAAAAATAAAATGTTTTTTCTAAACCTAGTAGCAGGTAATGTCTTAACTAAAGAATATTATTCTGCATAAAAAAAAAACAAACAAAAAAAAAAGCAAATTCCGATGAAAATTTGAATGTTAAAATCTAATCTTTAACAGCACTTTTAAGTTATGTAGTAATGTAATGTTTAACAAAGAATATAATTCTGAACTAAAAAAAAATAACAAAACAGGAAAAAGAAAATTCTTAATAACAGTTTTAAATCTAAACTTAAACGGTACTCTAATTAACAAGAGTTTTAAACTAAAATTTAAAGGGATGTTGTGTGCGGCAAAGAACTGTAAAACAAAACATCCTCAGGACATCGAATGACAGGTTCGTCACCTTTACATAGCCCCATTAAGTCATTATTTTTTAACAAAGGTATTGACTTGGGTTCCTTGTTTAATTTTTAAGGGTTATAGTACCTCCAATTTTACATCTAATGGTGATAGCTCGATATTGAGTTTCCAAATGACTGGCTTTGAAAAAAACATTTGGGCTATCTTGTTGTACATAAAATTCAAAGATATCGGTCCATTTAAAATCATTGCCATTGTCGTCAGTTCTTATAGACTTGAACCTATAGTCTTCTTAATTTTTTTTTTTAATTTAAAATATCGAAATTTAAAGTGTAAAATTTTTTCTGTCTGCAGAAATACGGGCACTAGCTGGCTCAGAGTAAACAAGTCACAGCCTTCTTGACTGCGTAGTTAATGGCGCTAGTGCTGAGTCCCTTCACTTTGGCAGTGATTGGGAGAAAAAAAAAACGTAGGCTTATTTCTTTTAAATTTCCACAGTTAAACACAGTGTAAAAAAGAGCGGCCATAATAGAATTTTTATTCTCCCACTGCACCCATCAGCAAATAGGTGGGCAGACTGAATCTTTTTTTTCCTTGTCGTTTTTTTTCAACGTTTTTAATCCGCAGTTGCAATTTCCGAAGCACCGCGACCACTGCACCTTCGTGCCCGTAAAACAAAGGCAGTCTCGAGTGCCTAGATCATAGACTGTTAAATTAAACACACTTAACCTTCTTTTGTAAAAAACTGCACCATCGTTAGAGATAGGTAAGTTTATTCCTGTTGCAGATCAAAACAGCCACTAAAAATTGTAGGATCATTCTAAGCGTCAGCCTTACTCCTTTCTTTTATTTGTCGCCTGGGTTTTCTAAAATCTGCTTTTTATAAGCGTCTTTAATTTTTTTGTTTTTCTTCTTCTGTACCGAAATATTGAATTCGGCATAGCCCACATTGATCCTTCTTAGGTCTGTGGAAAGATAGATTCATACTTTTAAAATCTGACCGATATAGTGAAAGGCATGGCTTCTTTGCGTTCGTTTCCAAATCGTTAAGATACATTTGATACATTTTACTTATTGACAAATCTGCGTTAAGGTACTTTGGAACTGTTTTTTCCCAAAAGTAATGGGATTTACCCTAGGGAACCTGTTTATGTGTTTAAGAATACTGTCCCTTAAAATTTTCGTTTTCGGCCGCTGCTTTAGTACGACCACCTCGTTTTTTCTCCAAAACATCAGTCTTGTAGTTTTTGAAAGAGGTACGCATTACTTTATCACTAATATCCAGCGTATTTACAAACATAGTACGACAAACTTGAGCTTTTTAGATTTTCTGTTGATTTGCAACTAATTTTAAATCGATGCATACACTTAAACGTACATACACTTAAACCTTAGGTCTTGCTTTAAACATGAAATCTCGAACCAAAACTGATGTGAAACGCATGCCGCGTGCCACATGGATTTACAGGACAACCAGATCTTGGAATGATTTTTGGATTTTATAGTTTTTTTTGGTTTCGTCATTAAAAATTATTCAATCAAAAAAGTTATAGTATTCATTAATTCAGAGGGTTTATGTAAAAATTTCTTTTCATCTCTTATAAAAATATTATAACGTAAAGACATATCTTGAGATTCGCCCAGAAAGACGCTCTTAAAAAATATTATGGTTATGGCATAGGGTCCAATGTCAACTTTGGCCTTTACGTAAAAATATTTTTATGGATAATCTAAGATACACCTGATTGCTATAGTTCCATAAGAGATATGCCAGTTTGTCATAACATAAATAAGGTCTGGTTATGCCTAACAAAGGGTATAACTCATTTTCACCCAATATCGAGTTAGGCCCCTTCGTAATAACAGCGACGATTTAATCGGTGTTTAGAGTAACCTTCTGATAGTTATTAATTCAAATATTTTATATTTAAAAGAGTGATCGCAAAAATCCCTTAAAAACTGCCTGTTTTTTTACATTTATTCATTTAGGAAGAGCAGTGCTTTGCGTTTTTAGCAAATTTTTAAAAATCACATCCATTTAAGGGTTGGAAAGATGCCAAATCTAAAAAATTGCAAAAATACAGTGGTATTAAAAGTTATTCTCACTGCAATTTTTGTTTCAAATGGATCTTGAAAAAATGAAATAATACATTTCCATCCCTGCGAAGGTTGTAAATCAACCCCCATGAACTATGTGGGGGTACAATCATTTCCTAAAATATATATAATCATGAACAACTTTAAAAATTGCAAAAAAAAAATCAGAATTTTTGGATATGTCTAATAAAAAATAAATGTATATGATATTCAACCACCCTTTTCTAAGGGTAAAACTACCCTTATCAGTAAGAAAAAATGAATGAAATCCTAGCTTTTACAAAAAAAAGTCTTAGCTTCGTATTTTTTTGATCCAGGTATAAAAAGCAAGTGTACCTAGATTTTTTGAGATCACTTTTAACCAAAACCACCCCTGAAAGGGTTAAATTCATCCACTAAAATTAAGAAAATTCATGTTATATTTGAGATATTCTAAAACATCCAAATATATTTTTAATATTTTAAAAGTTTTATATGATTTTATACATTTAAGGGGATGAATTTACCCCTTTGCAAGGTAGCTTTGATTAAAAATGAACTCGAAAAACCTAGGAAGGCCTATTTTATACATCTGGGATAAAAAATATAAACCAAAACGCTTTTTTCATAAGCTAACATTTTATTCAATTTTTTATGATATAATGCGGGGTTTTTTTATTCTTAATTTTAGGAGTGGTTTATTATCAAAACTCACTCTAAACTGTCCATCATATTTGAGATTCCTAAAACATGTAAATAATTTTTTTAAATTTTAAGTTGTATATGATTTTCTACATTTTAGGGGATGAATATACCTCCTTGCAGGGTAGTTTTTGGGTTAAAAGTAAACTAGAAAAAACTAGTTACACCTGGTTTATATACTTGGATCAAAAAAAACCAACTAAGTTTTTTCTTGAAAAAGCTAGAAATTTATTTAATTTTCCCATTGATAATAAGGTTAGTTCCACCCTTAGAATAGGGTCGTTGATTATCATAAACATTTATTTCTTATTAGACATGTCCTAAAAAAACCGATGTTTTGCAATTTTTAATTTGATTGACTTTATATATTTTAGGGATGATTGCACCCACACATAGTTTGGGGTTGGTTTACCCCGGGATGAAATGTTATTTTATTTTTCTAAGGTCCATTTGAAACAAAAATCGCAGTGAAAGAAATTTTTAATACCACTACTTCGCAATTCTTCAGATTTGGCGATTTTTCAACCCCTAAATGGGGTGATTTTTAAAATTTGCAAAAACGAAAAGCAATGCTTATCTTAATTTTCTGACGAGTAATTTAGTATAAAATTTATATTTCTCACCTCTCTATAATTGTAAAAAAAAGGGAGTTGTTGCGGTTACTCCTATGATTGCAAACAAGGTTCTATATTTATTTTTAGGACTTAAATAAATTTTAAAAAATTAAGTTCGGGAGGATTGAAAGCCACTTACTCTGGGAAATATGGAAACAATTTGGGGCGCTTTAATTTTTATTGGATAGTATTTTTTTTTATTCAATTATATTTTATATTCCTGCTTAAATAATCGGTATATTTAACTATGCAGGTACCTCTGAAGCATGGGTAAGATTAATAAAAATGTGAAAGGTAACGGGGCGCGGGGTTCGAATACTCCATGTTTGTACTGCAAAATCCAGTTTGAATTGAAATCGTATCTACTCCCTTTCTCGATATTTACAAAAAAATTAAATTTTATAGAATTTTTTTTTTTATTTTAAAATAAAAAAAGCATTCATTTAGGTTTTGCAATTTCTAGTAATTTGTTTTTATATTCCACGTGCTAAGACAAATATTTAATTTTTTTTAAATATCAATATTAAGATTTAACAAAAAAAACTAAAAAAATTTTTTAATCAAAAATTAACATTTTTGATTTTTTTATTACTTTATTTGGGATAAACTTAAAAATAACAATATTTGTCAAATTGTCAAATTAAAAAAATCATCTTTATTTTACGTCCCAAAAAGTGGGTGTGATTTTAAACAATTACCAAAATTTTAGAATAAATAAATTGTTTTTTTTATTTTCTCAATAAATAGGTTTTGCGTAATATTTAAAACTATACAATTTAGACCCAGCAACCTTTATAATACGTAAATAAAGTTTTTTAATAAAAGTACAATAAATATAAAAGAGCGATGTGACGATTATTTTTTATAACTGTATAAAATTGCTCAAAAGCCTGCTCTTTTTGAAAAATTATAGGACCTTTTAATTTAATTTATATTATTGTTAATAATTTTTAAATATTTTTAGCACCTTTTCCTTAACCCCTTGAGCTTACTAGCCAACCTATAGAAAATTTTAGTTCCATTCAGGACTTTTAAAATACTCTGTATTTACATTTCATATTAAATGCTGCCCAATTGCACAATTATTACCTTTTTGTTTACATAAAAAAACTTAAATTTAACAAAAAATCTAATGTTATTTTGTATTAACAATAATAATTTATTTTCTAATGCACAACGGGAGTTTTTATTTCCCGTTAATAAAATTGTTCATAAAATTTTTAGAAGTTCATACGAATCTAATACCAAAAACCGCATTTAAATCCATCTTACAGCACAAACAATCGTGCATTACTTCGTTTCTCGAATAATATCTGTGCAAAAGCAGTGCGTTGTTTTTGCAACATAAATATATGCGGAGGGAGCCTACGCTTTAAATAGACTATGACATAGTAAGAAGTCAAACGGCAACCTGAGAGGTAACTCAGCAGGTAAAAATTAAATATTCTAATAAATTCGATTGTCGGCAAAAAGTATTTATACAAAAAAGACTGGGCGTCTAT
Source organism: Listronotus oregonensis (assembly GCA_019359885.1). NCBI lineage: Eukaryota > Metazoa > Arthropoda > Insecta > Coleoptera > Curculionidae > Listronotus > Listronotus oregonensis. Next base: position 66,147 of record JAHBCN010003719.1, on the reverse strand, counting down.
AGTGATAACTACAATTCTCTTTGCTTATATGTATTTAAAGTAGTAATAAAGGCGAGAATATTCTTTTAAATGACATTAATTTGATATATTTATCTTTTAATGAATGGTATTTTTGACATTTGTCAAATTATATATCAATATACATATATAAAAGCGAAAGGTCACTCGTATATTCATCCATACATTCATATGTATACTATGGAGAGAAGAGGGAGAGAAAACTAGCCTATATGGGGGACAAATTGAAAAAGTGTTCAGCTGTAAGCAGTAAATAATAGTTGAAAAATCCGCCATAAGTGGCGCTAACATAGACGGGAGTGAAGTATGCTGAAGTAAAAGCGGAATTTTGTCTTTCTCTGTTTAGTTCCGTATCCTACTCTAAAAACTTTATGCGCTCTCTTTAAAATGTATACTCTTGCAACAGTAGCGCCACCCTAATTTAACACATTTTGACAGACACTATTTCAACACAGAGATAGTTCTTTTATCTCTACCCTCCACAATATATATATATATATATATATATATATATATATATATATATATATATATATATATATATTATATATATACAATGACTAATCGAGAAATTTTAAAAACTACTATATCTATTAAGATACAATTTGGCATGGAGGTAGATCATGAGTAGGAGACGTCAGCTAAGAAAGAATTTTAGGAAACTACCCTAAATGCGGGTTGAATTTTTATGCAACTTCATCATTTCTGGACTTAGAAATATGAAAATTGGTATGTGGGCTATTAATTACGATAAAAAATAATATGTTTTAACATTTTTAAAATAACATACATTGGAGGGTTAAAATAGAGATAAAATTCATATACTAATCACAAAATCTTGAAAATTACTTGACTTATGATGATGAAATTTGGCACGGAGGTAGATTATAAGTAGGAGACGTCAGCTAAAAAAGGATTTTAGAAAATTCTCCCCCCTCCCTAAAGGGGTCAAATAGGGGATAAAAGTTTGTATAAAACTTGGACATTTCTGGAAAAATTGTCATTTTAAAGTTGTAAATACGGAAGTTGGTAATTAAGCTTCTAAATACCCAGAACAGGAGAAAGTGCTAGTATTTTTGAAAGTTCATCCTCTAAGAGGTTAAAACGAGAGATAAAAGTTTGTATAAGAAATACGTCATATCTGGCTTTAGAACTATGAAAATGTAAGCACTGTATTATTTGTCAATTTTTTTACGAAAATTATTTAAATGTCAGTAGTTTTGTTCATAAAAAAATATTATGTACTAATTCATTCACAAACGCCATTTAATGTGATCTATTAGGTGTGTAACTAATGAAAAACTTCTCTATTTATAATTTGTCAAAAAATTTTATTTTTCATAAAAGTTGGTGCCATGATCCCAAACTTTATTAGTATGCATTTGGTTTTATTAAAAGTCAAAAATGTTGAAAAGTGCTCAAAAGTAAAGTACCGTTATTTTAAAAAATATAATAAAATGTTAAAAACAAAAGTTATTTAGAATCAAAAGGGTTGCTAATGTTTTCAAGTAAGTTTAATTTTATTTTTATATTATTATAAAAAACTTTCTTAGTTTTTTAATAAATTATTGTAAAAGCAGACTAGCTCTAGCTAAAAAAGTGTATTTTTAAAAATTATATACAAATATCTAAACGCTGCGCTGGTGAAAAGCCAAATAATGTTTATTTAAATTAAACAAAAAACACACTCTATTTATCTACCTTAGTCAAATAAATAACATTTAGTAAAAAGAAAAAATCTAATATACTATTTGTCTAATTAAGTTTATACATTAGGTACGCATTTATGCAAACCAAACTGGCATTAAATTCAACATCAAATACACATAAATCGGTTAATATAGCACAGAAACGGGACGAGTTAGGTCTAAAACAACGTGTATTCGGATTAGAGGCAGATACAGTGGAGGGTTTGGTCTTTATGTTTTGTTTATTTAGGCCTCGCACTTTCATTAACAAATAAAATTATTTTTCGGATAATTTCCATAATAACAATTGTGACAACTGTAACCATGCAAATTATCCGGACAATAAATTTACTCGTTAATGAAAGTACCAGGCCTTAGAATACTGGGTTAAAATGTAGAAATAATTTCAAAAGTCGACAGTTCGTGCTTATTCTCAAATTTTACCATCAATATTATAAAAGTATAAGGCAAAAAGCGCCTATTACAGATAAAAAAATTTGTATTAAAAAAAGAACAAAAGGGTAGTCTATGGGCTTAATCTGAGATATTACGAATTAGCAATGAGACATTAAAGGTTCCACCACAATTCGACGCGGTAAATATAAAGCGATGGAAATTCGTCGCTGCGACAATTCGACGCGGGCAAATACGACGCATGCAGGATTTACGGACTCACAAAAATAAAATTAAGCAATATATACTTAACAAACTAAAACATTAAACATATATTATAAAAAATCAATAAGATATCCTAGTTAGGATATCTTTTACATGCCTAAAATAATAAAACGAATACATGTTTCAAGTTCTTTATATTGAAAGTTAGAAATTATAGCAATTTCTTTAAGGTAACAATAATTGGCCAGTTTTCATAAAACCAACGTAGTGAAGAACCATAAAAAAAATCTCAACTTACCATTTTGAAAAATTTTTAGGATCTCTACATAGAATACAGATACCTTATTTTAGCTTGATACATCTATCAAATAACGAATTTATTTGTTCCATAAAATCTAGTTAGCGTATAGCTGTGATATTTTAAATTTCGCTGCGACAAAGTGTCGCATGCGACGAATTGTCGCACGTCGAATTTGCCGCGATGCATCATCTTGACGTGGCCCCGAAATTAAGTAGATTTTAGAAAAGGATTTATCAACAAGAAACAGGTATGCCTGATATGATGGGAAACAATCCAGTTATAACAGGACTATAATTTTTTCTGAAACTACCACAGATGGCAATGTTAACAAGCCCGTGTATTAAAAAAAAACAAAAAGCGAAAACCAAGTGGAAATAAAGATGAAATAAAATAAAACAGCGTAAATTTGGCAAACAACAAAATATTTGTTTGATTACTGCACCAGAAGTTGCTCAGAATAAGACTCAAAATACAGCGAATTATATTATTATTTTTTTGAAGTTTAATGGCAGATATAAATCGACGTTCGAAAAAGATCAGAAAAAATACAAACTACTTTAAATAGTGACTTAGATAACAGTTTCTATTTCAAATATAAGCTTATGGCCACTTTTTAATTTTGACGTTCATTACGTACCATTCAGGTAAAAAAGATTGATTTAAGTGCACTTTCTACAAATGACCAAATTATTAAAACACTATGCAAAAACTCTCTAAAACTGATGTACACACGTAAAACGAGGCGTTAAAGTCTAAATAAATTCTTTTGAATTTATTGAGTCACTGTAATCCAATAAACTCAGAACGTCTGTCTCTGCCTCCAACACTTGCTGCAGCAAAGATGTTCTGGTTATACGAAAAACCATTGTATGGAAAATCACTATAAAATGATAAAAACTATAACATATGTATAAACCAATTTTTACAGAAGAATTCCTTTGTAAGCTTCGAAATTTTAAGATGTTTGTGATAAAAGACCCAAACAATTTACAATGGGGTTTTAATTTGTAAACTTATTTTAAGAAATAAATTTTATATAAACAGATATCCTAAACGACTTATCTTTTAAACTACAGGGTGATAAAGTTAAAAAAAAACATATTTTTCTGAAATATCTGAAAAACAGTAGTCAGAACAGAAGATTTTATTGTAGCTGTAGCGAATATTAGTTTTTTATGTTTTTAGAATAGGGTTTTTTGTGTTAATAATATAGGGTATTACATAATGATATGCTTATATTCAAGGTGGTGGTAATTCGTAAACCCATTTTAGTAATAAATTTTATATAAACATATATTCTAAACGTCTAAACTTTTAACTACAGGGTGCTAAAGTTAAAAAGAACATTATTCTGAAATATCTGAAATATCATTTTAAATATCTTTAGAAATTATGTATGCATGTACCATGCATACATAATTTCGTGGAAATTCTGGCGTACGACTTTTTTAAAATGTCTACCATTGGCGTTCGTACGCGATTTAAATTTTATGTTCTTAAAGGAACAAATGGTCGACCACTGCATTTTTTTATGTTTTTTTAATAGCCTGCCACTTTTATACAAAAATTACCCTTGATTTTTCTCGTAAAATGTACCCTTCTTGATAAAAACAATTAAATTAAAAGTGAATAATTTTAAAAGGAAACGCTAAGAAGCCTGAAATATTATTAATAATAGCCTGGATTTTTTAAATAATCTATATGAACATATGTCTGATGTACATTTTATTATTTCTACCATTGTCTTTAAAACAACTTAAACATCCCCACAAGCTAATGTATTAATTATTATTATATCTATTAATATTAATAATTACTAGTTAAAGGCTGGTTCTTCAGAATAATCATATAAAAGATATAACGCCACTTAATTTATATATATTTTTTTATTATTAACACTGATAAAATAGTTACAAAAATTATTGAATGCTGCCGGCCATCTTGACTTAACAAGCACACTTTTGCTCATCTTCAAATCGAATGGCGCACTTTCGAATATTCCCCGCTATTTTCTTTTAGTTTTATTGCTGCGCAACTATTCGCTCTTGCAATTCTTCTAAACTGTTAACAGGAATTGTATAAACTATACTTTTAAGGTGACCCCATAGAAATAAATCTAAACTATTGACATCGGGGGATCTTGCTAGCCACTGTTGAAGTCATCCGCGACCTATCGAACGATCAGAATAAACGGAATTTAATTGATCTCGGACAACTGCACTAGAATAAGCAGAAGCTCCAATGTGTATATACCACATTTGATTCTTTAACGCAATTGGCACGTCTTCAAACAACTCATTTGAACCCCTCTTGGAAAAATTGTAAGTAGGACTGTCCATCAAGGTGTCCTGGCAGAAAGAATAAGCCTATTAGATGGTAATCAACAATTCCTGCCCGTACATTAACCGAAAATTGCTGTTGAGAATTGGTGTTAAAATTGTAAATGAAATTCCTGGAAAAAATGATTTGTCTGTAAACATAATTTTTGACTAAAACTGTGGATTTTCCGTAATTTTCTGAAGGTACCAGTGAAAAAAGTGTACAAGCTGTGGAAAATCCCTGGAAACTAACGCCTGTACTCTTTAAGTATGATATGGATACAATAACAAATCAACCATAGTCACCAAACAATTTAATGACAAGCTGACCATCTTCCTTGTACTTGTCCCAGGATGTTCGTCAATTTCTTGTAACACTGCTTCTTCTATTTTGGGTGTTCTGGCAGTGTGCGGTCTACCCTCCGAAGTACGTTTTTTGAAACTTTCAGTTTCAGTAAGTAGTCTGTAAATATTTGAAAAGGTTCGGTTATCTGGCAGGGTATGATTCGGGTATCTTTCCACATAAATACTTCTGACTTCTAAAGCACTGGTCTGCGAGACCATATTCGTAATCCATTGTCATCATTTTCGCATTCGTATAATTCAAATTCACCATATTTACTGAGACAGGTATTCCAAAAACCAACGAAAAAATTTAAAAAAATAAATGGCAAATTAGAATTTATAGAAATAAAATGCTAAACGTCTAGAACACCAAGAATCATTATTTTGACATTTAAGTTTAAAAAACAATTTATTTCAGGCCACCTAGATTTGTGTCGTTTTTAAAAAACATTATACCAGAGGTCAAACGCATTAAAAAAAAAAAAAAAAATAGGTAGAGATCGAACGCTGTAAGAACAACACCGATACGTCACGGTCTCATATGGCAAACTGATATAAAACCGTGACGTATCGGTGTTGTTCTAACAGCGTTCGATCTCTATTGCTACGAAATTAAGAACTTTTAATGTAATTGTTTTAATCAAGAAGTGTGCATTTTACAACAAAAAAAACAAGAGGCAATTTTTATGTAAAAGAAAGCACGTTATCAAAAAAAAATACTTTAATAAAAAATGCAGTGGCGTACCATTTTCTCTTAAAAAATATAAAATTCAAATCCCTGACGGACGCCACTGCTAGTTGTACGCCAGAAAATGCCTCTAAATTTATAGTATATGCATACCGAATTTTGTAAAGATTCAGAAAAACATGTTATTTTGTTGAATACTTTATTACCCTCTAGTTCCAAAGTTAAGACCTTTAGAACATGTGTTCATATGAATTTTTTTCTTTAAATCAGCCCAGGAATCATCCCCTTGAATATTAGCATATCTATAGGAAACACCCTGTATTTTGTAATAACGCTGTAGTTTGTAATATTTATGGTTTATTAAAAACTTACACATTGTCTAAGTTAAAAAGGATAAAGTTTATTTTTCTGTCTACTACGATTTTTCCAAAAATTATTTTTGTTTTATTATAGACTTATCGTATGCCAAAATAAATATAAGGCAACTATATTATAATAACTTTTATTTTTACATCAAGGACACCACTGCATTTTCAAAATCGGTTTTAAGTTTAAACCTTTATACCTATATACGGTTTTTACAGTTTAGTTTACCTGTGGAGAAAAACTGTCGATCACCAATAACTGCCACATTGCTATTAAAGTCAAGGGATTCGCAAGTTGCAGAATCTGCTGACAACTTGACCACAATTTCCTGTAAACCAGTTATTTCTATTAAATTGGGTTCAGATTTTGGTCGTAGATCGGCAACAACTTGATTTTAGTTGAGCTATTCGGACGGTCACTGCTTTCCTACCTATCCATTATCCTAGACATAATTCCGTCTCGGGAAATGTTATTAGATAGATTTTAAAAGAGCCTGTATGTGTATTTTTCATTTTTTTTTTCTTTATTAGGGTAATTGGACATATTTCTACAAGTAAACACAAAATTTTACACTTATATTATATACAGGGTGTCCCAAAATTAATGGGTCACAGAACAACAGCAGATTCCTTGGGTCGAAATAATACAATTAACGCCTTATCACATAGTTGATAATAAGTTAGATACAGGGTGTCAAACTTTTAATTTTGATTTCATTTTTTCGTACTAATTTTTTAAATATATGACATAGCGGTACAAAATTGGGGATTTGGGGTTCTTTGGGGCGAGAAATTCAAATTCGTCCATACTTTTGATGTTGCTAGTAGAGGGCGCCAGCTACGGCCTACCACACGTGTTTTAGATGGCCTAACTTTTTTTAACCTTTTTTTAAAGCAGTTACCATAATCCCCGCCACGTCAAAAAAAAAAAAATATATATATATATATATATATATATATATATATATATATATATATATATATATATATATATATATATATATATATATATATATATATATATATATATATATATATATATATATATATATATATATTTAATTAAGAGCAACTGTTTTCGAGATAAACGCACTTTAAAAGACCACGCAATTTTCCTATGGAAAATGAGTTTCGGCCAATTGTTTTCAAATTAACTACACTGATAGTACACACGCTGATTTACGGGCACAAACCCCAAAAACCCCTCTAACCCGCCAAAATCAGCCTTGAATGTCACTGGGGATTTGGAGACTTTCGAGGGTTATTTGGGGGGAGGGGTTAGAGGGGTTTTTGCGTGATGAAAACTATTACTTTGCAAAGTTTGAAAACAATTGGCCGAAACCCATTTTCCATGGAAAAATTGCGGGGTCCTTTAAAGCGCATTTATCTCGAAAACAGTTGCTCCTAGAGACCTATACATTTTTGACGCAGAGGGAATTATAGTAACTTTAATAAACAGGTCAATATAGTAACCTTTAAAAAAGTTATGCCATCTAAAACATGTGTGGTAGGTAGTGTTGTAGCAACATCAAATGCATGGATGAGTTTGAATTTCTCGCCTCAAAGACCGCCAAATCTCCAATTTTGTAAAGCTTTGTTATTTAATTAAGAAATTATTACGAAAAAACGAAAAAATTAAAAGTTTAACACCCTTTATCTTAGTTATTATCAACTTTGGGATAAGGCAAGTTTACGTTAACTGCATTATTTCGACCTAAGGAATCTGCTGTTGCTCTGTGTCCCATTACTTTTTGGACACCCTGTATAATAAGTTTGATTATTTTTTTTCTATTCCAGATAACTAACAAAACTTTCTACCTTATACTATTAAAGGAAAAAACAAATAAAATAAACAATAACTGTATATTACAGTTTTTTTGTTACATGTGGCCATAACTTAGTTTTAAATCATAAAGGATTTTTTTTAAAAGTCGGAATTGGCGAAACTGTTTAGAATGCATTCCTGCAGTTCAACTGAAAAGTATAAATAAACAAAACATGCAATCCGCCAGACCTTAATCCAAATGCAAGCTACATTAAACCAAGCGCGAGCCATTTCTGTACTATGTACTTTGTATAATCTGTATCCGAATGTTTGAGATTAAATTTAAAGCCAACTTAGTATGTATGAACGCGTAATGCATTTACTTATTTGTACATTAATAATTTAGTTTTAATTTATACCGGCTATATACACCAAAATATGTTTATTATTTTAAGGCAAATATCATCGATATAACTTGGTATAATGATGATGGACTCACCCTATAGACAACTATCGTAAAATATACTAGCGTTCATACATATATATGTATACTTGTTTGATTTTGGTTCTACACCGAAGACCAACTAAATCGTAAAAAAGAAAGAACAATGCCTAATTCGAAAAGTGGTACAGTTTGAATCAAGCGTTTTGAGATTTACGTTAGCGCACTACCACTAAGAATTTAAAAATTGGCAATGCGCATGTAAAGAAATAACGAAAAAAAGTGCTGTGTAATGCCGGCCATACAAACTACGGCCTACCTGTGCAAGTGTGCCTGCGCAGGTAGACCTGAGCGTACATTAGAAAGGACCTACGCAGCTTTTTCTAACCTGCTTAGGCGACCGGAGCAAGATCGAAAATCAATGCTTTTAAGTGACACCGTATTTGGAATCCGTGCGTTGTGCATATTTTCCGTTCGCCGGCGTAGGTATTTAAGGACTCTTCGAACATATATCAACTAGAGGCAGCTGAGCGGCAGTGAGAACAAGCGCGTAAAAGAGAATGAAAAATCACAGTATATCCTTTCTCTCTTAAAGCGGGGTATATACCTCTCCCACAATTATCACGTTAGAGCGAACAAGAAAGGCTGTACTCTTATTTTTCTATCTCTCTCGCACCCTTGTTTGCACTGGCAAGCGCCTCTAGGTATATGTTCGAATATCTTTCTTTTTGCCTCTAGTTTATAAAACACTTATTTTTTCTTACCTATTAAGTATTTTTTAAACCATTTCAAAGTCCTGTGATTGTGAATGTATAAGTGTAAATGTTCTCTTTCTTTTTATCGTGTGACAGCTGACTATTATCAGTAAATATATCTCTAAAAAATGTGAAATAATTTTTATGAGTTTCTGTTTTAAAGCGAGATTACTATACTTTGTATTATTCACTTAGCATGATTAATTTAAATTTACTTAAAGGCAACCGAATAAATATAAAAATAATATTGTTTATTAAATAACACAAAAATATTCACAACACAAAAAAACACAATCATAGTCACCACAGACAAAAATAAAGAAACAAAGTGTCCTATTCTTCATGGAAAATTTGTATTTAAAAAAAGCTAACTGGTATCGTCCGAGTGTTCTTAACGTTCAAAAAAGGCTTCCTTTTGTACGTTATTTTAAACATATCAAGTCTACTATAAGTAATTTTTAATAAGCCTTTATAATTGTCATAGATAATTTTAAACTGTTGTAGAATTAATAAATAAAGCCAATATTATAGTAAGACATTTGGCAGTGGCGTAGCCAGAGTTAGTCCATAGGGGGGATATCAAAACATCAAACTCGTATAACCCACAAAACATGTATTAAAAAAATGTTTTAAAAAAAGGGCAAATTTTACACAACAAAATCTAATCGTCGTGGTTTTTTTGCAAGCTCATTAAATACTTCATCAGTATCCAGTAAAATATCCCTGTGTATGCTCAGCATTGCTAAACCATTGAGCCGGTTCTAAAATAATAAAACATGAAGTAACGTTGTTATAAAACATTTTTGACGTATATTGTGAACCTAAGAAGTTAAATTTCTTAGATAAGTTTTAACTCTCTTTAATGTTGAAAATGACCGTTCAGGAGTTGCTGTAGATACTAGAAGGTTACAAAAAATTTTCAACAGTTTGTAAATATTTGGATATGCATCTTTACTACCTATGTCCAGTAGATTTATGGCCCGACGTTCTATATTTTGTGGAAGTCTGTTTAACCTCTCAAACCATAGTCTCAGCTCGGCAAAAACGCAGCTTTTAGAAACTTCTGGTAGAAAATGAGATAAGAGTTTATCAAATGAACGGAATCTATTAAATTAAGGACGTCTTTACCCTTCCCTTCTCCGATTCTTTTTAAATTTTCATGGGAATGGATTGATTCAATATGGTATTTGTGTAACTGGTGTCCTTTTTTTTATCTTTGTGACAGCCCACGAAGGATTTTTCATATACATATATAATATATGCTAGACATATACATATACATATATGCTCCTAAGTACCAGAGTACCATGAGTGCCGGGTTTTCCGATGTTTAACCCATCTGTTTCCCCAGTTTCGTCAACGCTGTCCAAGCACTGAAACATGCAAATATTGCATTTCACAGCACCTTTAAGACAACGCGGTAGTGCCACCACGGACGTATATGTCTCTCCGTCGGGGAATCCAACCCGGATCGCTGGCACGGCGAGCCGAGGCTCTGACCACTACGCTACCGGAGAGAATACCTAAAATTAAAAGGAAAATTACCCAGTTGACTGAGTAAATTTGAAAGGAAGCCCTGGATGTGCGAATCAAATTGACTTCGTACCTCCCTTAAAAAATGTAAGACTTTAACGCTTTTTTTTAAATTGGGTTTACTCTAATTAGTTAATTATACTTTTCTACGTGAAAATATTTTAAAAAAGAACAATTTTTAACCCCTCCCCTGCTCAAAATATACTATGTTTTTTCATTATTATTCTTTATAATATATTTAATTAAGCTATAAAACTTAAACAAAACGACGTGTATTGTTTTCGTCTTTTAAAAGGTTAATGTTCATTATTCATGGGGAGGGATATATCTCCCATATCCCTCCCCCGTGGCTACGCCACTGACATTTGGTCAATCTAACAGTGTTTGTGCATAACCGAGTGTTGAGACAATTCTTAGCGTCTGTTATATCTCAAAACTCACAATCGCGAACAGCAGCTTTGGTAACTGCGGCTGTGTAAACGGGAGCATTGTCTTGGAAAAGACTAACACCGCGTGCCAATTATCCCCTTGATGGCATCTTTTAAGCGATGGGAAAGAACTGCATAATATTCCCTATTAACTGTGGTATTTCTTTCTTTAAAATCTATTAGAAGAGTGCCTTTAAAATCCCAAAATATTGTCGCCATGACCTTTTTTGTTGACTGAACAACCTTGGCTTTTTGATGCGGTGCCTCCCCTGGTTTCCTCCACTCCATGGACTCCTTTTTAGACAAAGGATGATAGTACAGGACCATAGTCTCATCCCCTGTAACAATAGACTCCAAAACTTTTTTTTTGGGTTAGGGTTGTATTCATTCAAAATTTTCTGGCAACATCGCACACGTTCTTGTTTCTGAACAACGGAAAGAAGTCGAGGCACCCATCTTGCACTAACCCTATTTATGTTTAAATGTTCATAAAGGATTCGTAAAACGAAGGTTTTGGAGAGTCCCAGTTTTGCTGGAATTTCTTTTGTATTGTAACGTCGATCACTAAGAACCTCAGACTCTAAGGGCGATAATATCCGGGGTAATGATTTCTGCAGGCCGGTCGGAATAAGTAAGGCGGCCAACCGTCCCGCATTCTGCGGGACGGTCCCGTATTGGCGGTTGTAATCCCGCACTGCAATATTTAATAAAATTAACCCGCAATTTGTCTCTTGCGTCCCGCAAGTTGGTAAATTAATTAATTAAAGGATAATGCGCGGATGGCAGCGTTGCTAGTCCGTCGCCGGCGTTCACTAATTCGGCCTTTCGCGCGCGTTCATTACTCACTTCACTTCATACACCCGTCCGTTACAGTTGAAACGTTGCGTACAATGCTTATAGTAAAATTTAATATGCACAGTTGTCAAAACTTTTATGGCATACTCAACAAGAACCCTAATCTAGTGAAAAAATGTCATTCAACGGGAAAATACTATTTTACATAATAAAATGTTGATTCAGTATTACCCGTTTTTTATTAATTTTACTCCTTTTACCTCAACCCCTCCCCCCCCCTCCCCCGTCTTCGTATGTCCCGCATTGACATTTCATAAAGTTGGCCGCCTTCGGAATGAGGATCATCTTCAAGCGTTTCCCGACCCAATTTAAATAGTTTGGTCCATTCTTTTACGGTCAAGTAAGACGGGGAAAATTCCCTATACACTTCATCCAAACGTTCTTTGATTTACGTGGACGAATGCCCTTCATTCATCAAAAATTTAATGACAGCTCTGTATTCAATTTTAAACATCGCGAAAACACTACGACCACATCTGCTTCAACCCAAGGCCTACGCAAAACTAGTTGCATCAAACATTTGATTTTGTACAAAATATGCTAATATTAGATGTTCAATCCTTTTTCATAATGAAAAGCTTTTTTTGGGTTTCTAGGGTCCATAAAAATGACCAAGTGAGTGTTGTTAATCACATATTTTTGAAAATAAATTTGACGTTTCGGACATACGTTGTCCTTCATCAGAAAACTATAAATAGACTTATCTATTAAAGACCGTAACATATTATGTAAAATGTTTATAATACAATTTGAAAAGTTACACTTTAGGGAATGACAGATTTCAGTGTTCAAGTAGCCTACGGGTAAGCATATTTGACAAATTGGCACATTGCTGCAATAATAAATATTTAATCTGTTGAATGATTTAAGAATTAAATCCTGTAAAGCGTAGGTCAGTAAGTAGGTAACTTCGTAAAAACTATTTTCTCTTTCAGGAGGTAATGCATCAGGCTGGAACTTTATCTTACAAGACGAATCTCCTTTTGTTTATTTTTTATCTTCACTGCGTTGGCTTTTAAATTTTAATTACTTAACGTTTCCCGTTAAATTGACTCGTTTTAAGTGATTTCTTCAGGCATCCAGGATTAGGAAAATAAAAAATAAAATATGCTTTTTGTTTAATTAAAGCGAGTAAAAGGAAATTGGAAAATTGCCGTTGCAAAGAAATTTAATCATAAATAGTCGTTTTTATTTGCTTTTGTTTTCCAGGACAATCGTGCAACCTTTAAAGATCAAATAATAATATAAGTTGAGTTAATATTGTAACGACTATAAACTATAGAAGCTTTAATAAAAAACCTAAAATAAATATTTTTTTAAGTTTTTAGTTACTAATGTTTAGAAAAAGATATACAAAATACTGTTAAATTTTTAAAATATTTTTTTTAATATTTATGTTTTACTAAGTTTGAAAAATAAATAATAAATATTTGATCAAGTCATTTCTTAAAAATATATCTTTATTAAAACTGATTTATGGTTTTTTGTGATAACTAATAAACATTAATCATTTGATAAAAGATTATGCTTAAGAAGTATTTTTAAAAGATTTTTAAATTTATGACAACTCGAAAAACAAAATGGCTAAAAAGATTCTAAAGTAGATATTGTTAGAAATTATTAAATGTTACAGTCAAAGTACTTACAAATAGGTGTTTAATTAACAGCCCCAAATAAAAATGAATGTTCAAAGCCTGACCAGGTATTTTGTGTCAGTTTGACCCCATCAGGTCAGGATCAAGGGCATTTCAAGGTCAAATCTGCAAAATTAATCGTACCCTATTTGAAGAATGTATACTGTTTGTTTTTAAGGTCGCTGAATACGAATCTGTGGTCAGTTTGACCCCACCGGATTATGGTCAAGAGCATTTTAAGATCAAAATTGTAAAATTAATTCAAATTGAAGGTCCGAAAGGTTTGACTATGGTACCTTTATGTTTTTGGGGGTCGCTGAAGATCAAGGTCAAGGGCATTTTTAGGTCAAAGCAACCCCAAAAACATAAAGATACCTTCGTCAAGTCTTTCGGACCTTTTACTTTTTTATTTTGTGGGGCTTTGTTATCAAGAACCATAAAGGTGGAAGTAAATTTAACAGTAGATTTCTTAGTAAAAAACTGAATATGATGTTCTCTTCTACGGATATTGATTTCTAAGTTACAGGGTTTAAAAAAAATGTTTTATAAAAGTTTTGGTTTAATAACTTTTGAATGCTAAAGTGGCGTGACGGGAAAGGTTTTTTTAAATGTGGTACCACCACTGGTAAATGGTTTTTTGATACTTTCCTCAAATTTAATTATTTGTTTAAAACAAAATTTGCTTCCTGGATTTTCATTGTATATATTGATTTTCCTCTAATTAAGCATTTTGTAAATACCAGTTTATTCATTGCGTACACAAGAAAATGTAGAAACATAAACAAAAATGTAAAAAACAGAATTATCAGCGGGTAGATTTTGTTTTTAAACTTGTCTCATAAACATTTTAAAAGAACCCGTAGACGTTTGGTATTAAATAATACTGGTAGCTCACCATAATACATGTAATATTAATGTACAAACTTAAAATAATTATCCCAATTAACAATAATTAACCAAACATAAAAATATAACAAATATGTTAAAAATGTAAAATTGTTGTTTCCAGGTGCAATCCTAATTTTAAGATTTGCATACTGAAAGCTTGTTCCCATAGCTTACAATATTGCATTTTATTTTATTAATTTGAAATGCTTTTGCTATAGATATCTGGAAATAATTAAAATTGTACCTTTTTGATTTTTCAGAATTTATTTTTACTGCTAGATAAAAACTAAAAGCTTATTCGGATAAAGGTGAATAATGAATATGCATGCTTGATAAATTGTCTTCCAACCCGGAAGGCCGTTAATATCTGTTAGTTTTATGTGTTATAAGCTGCAACGTTCACATCTGGACTTTTAGAAATTATTTAAAAATTTATTTCATGTTTTTTAAATAGAAGTCGAATGTTAAATTACTTCTTTCTATTCTGACACCTTTTAGTCGTTGACAAATTAATAATAGTCCAAGCGGTAACCGTCGTAAGAGGGGGTTAACCAGAATAAGTACAAAAATAAACTTTATTACTTTTTGGATATTAGAGCAATAATAAACCAAAGGTCTGGCGATCTGTAACTTGTCCATTTTTTTTCTAATTTTTGCAAAATTAATGTATAAGACATAAGTACAATGTTTTACTATTCGAAGAATTTTTGATCAGTAGAATATAAAAATTTAAGCCTGGCACCACTATTCTTGAGACAACTGCTTGCCAGACCACCCTCAAAATATTAATTGCAATATTTTTTTTTGTATAGTAGCGGAGTCACCTTAGATTATTACCTCGGAACCCAGCGACTGTGTATAAAATTTAAAATAAACTATTGAACTTAATAGTTAATATCCTCTATAAAAATGTTTACCCCTCAAAAATTGACGCTTTTTTCCTGGGGGTGAATGCCACCCCTTCTCGGGGGTGGAATTTTTTATCAAAAATAAGTGGGTAGATTGACTAATTCTAAGCAACTTTTGTTTTATAAAGTTTTTTTTCGAAAGGCATTACTTTTCGAGTTATTCGCAATTGAATATGTCAATTTTTTAACTAAAAAAAAACACGTTTTCAGACGGTTTTTCGCAAATAACTCGAAAAGTAAGCATTTTATCGAAAATATCATCTTACAAAAATGTAGCTTATAAAACACCAAGTATGGTGGGCTTATGATGTCCATGGACCCAATACAAACGGAGTTATAGCCTGTTGAAGGTTGGTTCTTATTCGTCAAATGCCAACATTAAAAGTTTTAACGTAATATAATCAAAAAACGATACATTTTTTGGAAAAAGCTCATAATACCTTTTTTGAAGTACTTAAAAAACCTTTATTTCTGTTTCTTACAAAAATCTTTAGCACTAAAATTAAGCGAGTTATGGCCAAAATAAAGCTGATCTTTATTTTTTTATGAAAAAATGTGAAAATCATCCCCTAATTACCACCCTAACTAAAATGAATCTTTGTCACTTTACAATTTACTTTATTTTTGTATTTGTAATATGCTTAGGCAGTTTGACTGGTTTAAAGTGCATATTTAAAAAAAAAAAATAAGCTTAACGTGATAGAGACATTTTTGTAATTTTGAAATAAATAGCCTTTTCTTCAAAATATCTCAAAAACCCTTAATGATACGTAAACAAAAACAAAACTAAAATTTTTGATAAAGAAAAACCTACAATTTTGTATTCTACAAAATTTTACGCATCATTAAGGGTTTTTCAGTTATTTTGAATAAAAGGCTATTTTTTCAAAATTAAAAAAGAGTCTCTTTCACTTTAAGCTCAATTTTTTTAAAAATATGCACTTTAAACCAGTCAAACTTCCTAAGCATATTACAAATACATAAAAAAAGTAAATTATAAGGTGATAAAGATTATTTTCAATTGGGATGATTTTCACATTTTTTTCATTCAAAAAAAATAGAGATCAACTTTATTTTGACCATAACTCGCTTAATTTTAGCGCTAGAGACTTTTATAAAAAACAAAAATAAAGGCTTTTAGTACTTCAAAAGATAAAATGAGCTTTTCCCGAAAAATGTATCGTTTTTTGGTTATATTACGTTGAAACTTTTAATGTTTGCATTTGACGAATAAGAACCAACCTTCAACAGGTTATAACTCCGTTTGTATTGGGTTTATGGACATCGTAAGCTCACCATTCTTGTTCTTTTTTATAAGCTACATTTTTGGTGAGAATGATATTTTTGATAAAATGCTTACTTTTCGAGTTATTTGCGAAAAACCGTCTGAAAACGTGTTTTTTTTTGGTTGAAAAATTGACATTTTCAATTGCCAGTAACTCGAAAAGTAATGGATTTCGGAAAAAACTTTATAAAACAAAAGTTGCTTAGAATTAGTCAATCTATCCACTTCCGTACTTATTTTTGATAAAAAAATTCTACCCCCGAGAAGGGGTGGCATTCACCCCCAGAGAAAAAGCGGCAATTCTTGAAGGGTAAACATTTTTATAGAGGATATAAACTATTAAGTTCAATGGTTTATTTTAAATTTTATACACAGTCGCTGGGTTCCGAGGTTTTAACATTTTTTGGGCTAAGGTGACCCCGCTATAGGGTATAAGAAAAAATACGTCAAAATTTTTGGTTTTTATCCCTCTTTTAAACAGGGTTGGTCTGGCACATTAATGATTGAAGTTCTTTGTTGCTAAGCTCGAGTTTTTTTGTTATTAACATAATTGACAGTGAATTATTATTCTGTCAAATATGTCATATTGTAAAGCTTGTGTTTTTAACTCATGTAGGCACCTAATGAAACTGACAACAAAGAAAAAATATTATTTTTTATTTTTGATGCATTTAAAAAATCTTATTTATTTATTGAAATAAGAAGAAAAAAGCATTTTCCACAAATACTTAGTTAGTAGTAAGCTTTTCAAAAAACTATAAAACCATTTCAATCTCCTTCAGAGTAGGGATAAAATAATATTTTTTATTAGTATGTCACACAATAACAAAGATCTAAAGTCATTAAAAAATTCGAGAATTAATAGACTAGAACAAAAAAAATTGCGCTTAACGAGTAGCAACAAAGGACTTTCTTAATCGTAGTCTGGCAAAATTTTGGTTAAGTATTAATGTGCTTGACCAATCCTATTTAAAAGAGGGTTAAAAACCAAAAGTTTTGACGTTTAATTTTTTTCCTATACATTACATAGAAAATTTATTATTGAAATAAATATTTTGAAGCTGGTCTGGCAAACAGAGGTGTCAAGAATAGGGGTGCCAGACTTAAATTTTTATATTCTACTGATCAAAACTACTTCGAATAGACTCGCGTCTAGAAATACCCCGTGATCCCGAGCTTCTTGACAGTGTTGACACATGAAACATGCTTTATTATACAGAGTCTCGGCGCGTTATTTAAAAAGTAGGCTTTTTCTAAATAATGAATTTAATGTGAAAAAAGCAAATTTTGGGTCTTTTTTAATACGTCTCCGCATTTTTACGTATGATATATAATTGGGGAAAATAAAAAGCCGCTTTGCTAACCAGAACTAACCATGACCGACTAGAACTTAGGGCTTTTAAATTTGTCTAAATTATCCC
This sequence comes from Listronotus oregonensis, assembly GCA_019359885.1. NCBI lineage: Eukaryota > Metazoa > Arthropoda > Insecta > Coleoptera > Curculionidae > Listronotus > Listronotus oregonensis. The sequence continues at coordinate 47,892 of JAHBCN010003719.1, read as the reverse complement.
TACATAGAAGTTATTAACAAAATTTTTATAATTTTTGATTTGGTAAAAGTTATATTTTTTTTAAAGTGTAATTATATATTCCCCGGATCTTTTCTAATACGTTGTTAAAATTTTGTTTATAACTTCTACAAATAAAGTTCTAGTCGGTCATGGTTAGTTCTGGTTAGCAAAGCGGCTTTTTATTTTCCCCAATTATATTTCAAACGTAAAAATGCGGGAACGTATTAAAAAAGACCCTAAATTATTACATTAAAATGTAATTTTTTTAGCCGAGTCCCTGCATAATAAAGCGTTTCATGTGTCAACACTGTCAAGAAGCTCGTGGTCACGGGGTATCTCTAGACGCGAGTTTCGAATAGTAGTTTTACGACGGTTGCCGCTTGGACCATAACTTTAAATTATTTTAGGTATCAAATTAAGGTACTCATAAGTAAAAGTATAGGTAGTTTCTCAACTAAGAGAGATTTCTCCTAACGGAAAGATGTTGTGACCGGTTTCGAACCGTATTAGATCTCATCAGACAGGCTAGTCGAAGCTGATAACCTCTAAAAATCCTGGTACCTAAATTCAGTATATATTGATTAACATGAAAGGGCAACAGACATCTACGCCCTGTGCTGATCGAAGGGCAAAGCATTCTCCTCTCAACTCACGGTGTTACTGAGTTGCCGAGCTGATATAGATCAAAACCGGTCACAAATCAAAAAGATTTGGGAAAAAATAAAAAAGTACATTTTTGGATTTTTTTTAAACAAAATAACAAATCTCAAGTTTAACTATAAAGTAAACCAGTTATTTAATAATGTATAATTTCTGTATGTTCTTTTACATTTAAAACAAAAAAAATTTAAAAAATTCGATTCTGCAGGTACAATTCTGATTAATTTGTTGCATTTGTTTTAAACCCTACTACTTGTATTGCAAAGTATGTATCAATACAGGGCCGCCGCCAGAAAAAAATGTTGAGGGGGTCAAAAAGTTTAAGTCAATTAACTAGTCTAGAATAAGTTTATCTAGAAACATAAAATAAATATACCACAACTTTAATTTTTAAATAATAATATATATTATACTATACATACTCATTTAAATTTCTAGGCGATATTGTAAAATTTAAGGATTTAGACGGGAATTGTTTTATTTTATGTAATTTTCAAAAACTCAGAGGGGGTCGACGGACACCCCCTGACCCCCCTGCCGGCAGCCTTGTATCAATATAAGCTTAACTTTTATTAACTGTGTGTTCAAGTACAAACTAAAAATAGTACTGTGAGGAAACTGTTTAGGGTTACTAATATTTAATCAAAATAGTCTTTCCTGCCATGGCTTTCTATATTTTCGTTGTAAAATGTTTATATGGCTATAACAGAAACAGATAAACACGCTTAAAATACCTGTGGAATCTCAATGTTTTAATTTTCTCATTCAAGTATGAGAGAACATAAAAAAATATAAAAATTATCTGTTTATAGTTACCAAACTCATTATAAGTAAAGCAATAAGCTGAGACTTGTCAGAAAATTTAAAAAATCAAAAAAAAAAAATTTAAATTTTTTTCAAAATTATTAATTCAAAGTTTTGTTTTACCTTTAATACATATTATGCCAACTAACCTCACATTCTCCAACCGGCGCCCATAAGTCAAACGTCAATATCAATTTTTAGGTTACTGGATATGCACAGACGATTGCCAAAAATCTTTTTAATAGTTTCAAGAATAATTCTTTTTCATATGTGTCAAACTTTTTGGAGGTCACTATTTAAATAACTACATACCTTCTTGGTTAAATAATTCTTAAAGTAATAAAATCTCCTCTATATAGCATCACTTTTAACGCACCGTAAAACTCTTATACCAAAACTTGTAAGGACGTGCCTATTTAATAAATTATATATACGTTTTCTATCTCTAATACCCTTTAAACTTAAACAAAACTTTCTGTTCCACCCTAATATACACATATAATACTGACACAAAAACGGTGCCAAACATATTAAACCATCAGCAACACCAGTGAAAGGAAAATTTTCCAATAACATACAAGAAAATCGGGATATCGGAATCAGCGGGATTTTATCATCACTTACCCGAGTATTATTTCTTTCCGCTTTGAGCTCAGCTATTTCCTCTTCCCGTTCTAAAAGCTGCTCCCTCGCTGCGTTTAGTTCTTTCGTCAGGGTGGCAAATTCCTGAAAAGAAAAGAAAAAGTCAATAAAGTAGAAACGAATTTACACGTTTATAGAAACGGAAATCAAATAATATATTATTGCACAATGACACTGGATTCTTTTATTGATTTGTCTTATCACCAGAAAAATGGGAACATGTAAGCTCAAAAGGCTCAAAAGTAACATGTAAAGTGAGCCCCAAAATTTGTATATATCCAAAACTACACTTGTAAACTCGCTTCCAGTTAATAAATTATAACAGGTAATAAAATAAAACTATAAGATACTATACAGGGTGTTCGAAAAATGACCGGCCCAGTGCCGGGAGGTGGTTCCTCTTTAAAAAAAAAAACATAAAAAAATTCTATAAATACGGCTCCCAAAATGCATAATTTCTAAAATACAGGGTGTTAAACTTTTTTAGAAAAATAGGTTTTTGTAACTATATTAATTACCCTGTAGCAAATTTTCTTGAAATATGTCAGTGTTATTTCTACCTTAAGGGCCTAATTTAGGCCTAATAAAAAAAATAAAGTTCAGTGGCGTCTCAGGGGACCACTAATCGAAAATAATTGTGAAAAAACTGTTCGCCACTGACTATTTTTGCAATTTTTTATATATTTTTAGATTAAGCAACTAAAAATACAACTTTTCTGTTTCATGATTTTTCCCTATCTGACTTCATTTTCGAGAAAAAAACATAAAACCAATTCATTGCAAATCTCAGTAACCATTTAAAAAACAACTTTAAAAACTTTAATTTCAATTAACAACTAAAGTTAACTTTTAAATTACAAGTAATTTAAATTAAGTAAAAAAAAAACAAGTGAAACAATAAATAACAATTTATAACATTGGTGTTCATTGCCACCTACAGCAAATGCTAAAAATGCTCGCCTTTCATTTCCACACACCATCTCAAACGAGAATCTTCTAACATCGAACTCTGGGGAAATTTTGAGGCCTATGTCTAATTGTATAACAAGCAGTTATTATTCTATTCTGAAAGTCTTCCAATGTTTCTATTGGTGTCACATAAATCATCGATTTAAGATGCCCCACAGATAAAAATCCAGGGTATTTAAATCTGGGGAACGAGGTGGCCAGTGATTTAGTCCACCCCTATCAATCCATCTCTCACCAAACGTCTTATTTAGGGGGTTTCTCACGGCTAAACCAAAATGAGGGAAAGCTCCATCGTGCATAAAAATAAATTCGTAAGGTACTATTAGAGGTACCCCTTCCAATAGTACAGGCAATTTTCTTTGTAGGAAGTTTAGGTAAGATTCACCGTTTAATCTTAGGGGTAAAAAGAAAGGACCAATTAGATTATCACCTACAATATCAATCCATACATTAGGAAAATTTGTTCTTGGTGGCGACATTGCACGTAAGCGTGGGGATCTTCATCAATTATACAAGGCTGTTGTGATAATTGACTATACCGTCTCGCCAAAACCCTACTTCATCTATAAAAAGACAAGTTTTATTGAAATTTCACGGTGCCTTTAGAATGATTACCCAATCGATTTGCGACGGTCCTGATATCAGGATTTTTTCCACAGCGCGTAAAAATTGGTTTAAATTTTATTATCAAAAACAAAGCAGGATAGGAAACATTACAAGAGGGAAAAAATACTTGTTGTTCCAAACCAGAACATATAAAAATTGCCAAAAAGTCAGTGGCGTCCATTTTTTTTACGATTATTTTCGATAAGGTGTCTCCTAAGACGCCAGTTAATCTAATAATTTTAATTTAATTAGGCTAAAATAGGTCCCTATTACTAGAAATAACATTGATAAATTTTAAGAAGATTGGCTACACGGTATTTAAGATAATTACAAAAAAACTTTTTTTCTTAAGTTTAATGACCTTTATGTTAGATACTATACATACAAGTTTGGTATGCATGTTATTGGCCAAAAATAATATTTTTTAACCAGATTATTAGTATTTATTAATACATAAGCAAATTAAATAAATTAAATAACTTAAATGTCCATAAGTTTTATTTCATTTACTATGTTTGTGTATGTTTTGACGTTACATGTGATCGGTAATTATTACTACATGAACCATTACACGTTCGAAAATCGACGCGTACGGTCAATCGTTAATGGGCTCATCGTTGTTCTAACTTTCTACGACTTTTGTTAGTTTTATAAATAACGAAATATGTAATTTAAGTAACAATACAAATAATACAAACATTTGTGATATTGATTTAGTATTATAATACCTACTTCGATAATATTTTTGAATTTACTTTATGTTATATTATATTTAATAATATTTACTAATGCCTTACGTTTGGTTTAAGAATGTTTTTTAGAGATTTACTGATAAAGTAGACGGTGTGTAATTGTTCTTACTTATAGGTAAAATAGTATATTACATACCGAGAGTGGTAAAGCCCATTACACACGATTTCGAAAATTACGGTACGAGCGTGAGCGAGTACCGTAATCGAAAGAGTGTGTAATGGGCTTACCACTCGAGTTGTGTACTATACTTTTCTACGACTTTATGTTTAGTTTTTTTATAAATAAAAGCAGAAGATTATGTAAACTTTAAGTAACAATACAAATAATAATACAAACATTTGCGTTGTCAAGGCGATGCTATTTGTTTCATAGCCAGCTTTACGTAAAATCTATTGAAAGTTTTCAAGATTTTGGGGGCTCAGGCTAATGCGATTGTGGAACTGTTACGTAATATATATATATATATATATATATATATATATATATATATATATATATATATATATATATATATATATATATTATGTAACTTACGAGTTTGGTTCTTACAGTATAGTGTTTGTAATTAGAGATTTACTGATAAAGTAGACGGTGTGTAATTAGGTTCTTACTAATATAGGAGTAGAAAAATTTATTACCTATTTAACAAATAGGAAATTTTAAAAATATTATTTCACCACACTTTCTGTTTCTAAAAACAATAATGTAACAATCCCAACAAAGCAATACGTCATTTATGACATCACGTTATTTATTTTCAAAAAAAAAACAGTCAGAATATCCTTTATTTTTATAACAATATTAAAATCATTTCAATTCTACTTATTATGTAGGTTCCAGTATTTCTTTTAAATTAATTTTGTCTTAAAAACGGTAGTAGACTTGTTACCGAAACGTTGACAGGTTGGATTAACCCTAGAACTACAAACCGGGTAGATATCTACCCCAGGTAAATTTTGATAAGTAAATAATAATAAGTAAAATCGTAACTGTACTTTTAAATATTATTTATATTTGTTAAATTTCTCCTTTTTTTATATTCTCAATGAAAGAAACAGAAATAGATTTTTGAAAACCAATATTTTATGGAATTTATTTGATCTTTTCATTGATCGGAATCTCAATTGGTTTAAATTTTCAAAGTCCCAAATAAATAGACTTTTTAGCAAAACATCATGATGGTATATTTTTTCTTAAACCCTTATGTGTCCTCTTTGAAATCCTGTTAGAAATTTCGATTTTTTAAAAAAATAGTTATAAATTGTTGTTTGTTAAATGACGGTTTGACTGATTTTCAGAAAGCTCATTAGTAGATTCATTCGAAATCAACAGTTTTTAACCATATATATAGTTTGGATAAAATGATTGTCTTACCGATTTCTTGATGCATAAAAACCGAAAATTGTTACTCTATGGGTCAGATTAACTGCTTGAGAATAGTTTTAGGCAAAAGATCCGTGAAGGTAAAATATATACTTATTTATAGTTTGGGTAAAAAATAACCTGGGTTTGAGTTCTAAGTTAGATTTAACCACACTAATAGGTATAGATTTTTCAAGAATGACTAGACATCGATTAACTCTGATTGCAATAAAAATCCTAAATTGTTCTTATGGCATCAACAGGGTGAGAATAGTTCAGGTCCAGTAATAAGATATCCACGAATAAGACAGATGAATAGCTTATATAATGTTTGGGTCTAGATAAAATACGACCTGACTGGACGTGCAGATAATTAGATCAATACCAACCCATAATTAGTACCAAAATTGTAATTTCAAGGGTTTTTACTGCATTCAGAAGCAGTCGAGACTTTTAGTCAATTTCTTATATCTTGAAAAATACTATACGTACTCAGTTACGTATCCTAGAGACAAGAAGAGTGTGTTGGGTATGTAATTTATTTAGAATAAAATTATGGACAGAACTTAGTCTAATTTAAGATCCCAATACTTTAGTAGGCCAAAATTTTTGATAGAAACTTGGCCCTTATTTTACATAAGTGTTTTTAGTGGGATAAACAATATATAGCAAACGAGAAGGAGGACTTTTAAAGGGGTTGGAGCAAACGCAATAGCCGTAGGCCAATTAAACTAATATAATATCCCCTGTTAATCATGGAATCCTAATCGCGTGCGTAAGTTCGGCCAACCCTTCTGAATATTCAATAATTTAGTTATTAGGGTGCATAATTCAAATGAATTTTGATTAGGCCGGATACTTTTAAGTATAGCGACATAGGCATATGAAATTTTTAAACAGCAAAGATAATGTAGGATGAACCTTTCATGAATTTTTAAATTTGGGCACATGATACTATAGGTGTTTACCTAAAATGACATTTTAAACATAGAGACAATGCCAAGTGTTTTAAAATATTCGAAAATTTATAGAATAAGGGAGAATAAACGAGCATATACGAATGGTCCAGGAGCCAGTAACAAATTTACATGACCAATTTCCTCTCAAACGGTAATTAGTGGAATGTATCAGAGAGTTGTATTATAAAGCTTCGTGAACATCAGCTGCGATTTCATTGGGGCAATGGTATATTCAGTCATTTTCTCCCAACTAAAAACTCGTTAAATAGTAGCTAACCCAATATTTTGAAGAAAAAACAACCAGCTGATTGTAACGCCATACGTCAGCTGGTCGCTCGAACGAAAAAAAAATTATACTCTCAATGATTTTCTTTTAACCAAAAATTTACCTGATAATAGCTCATATGCGACTTTGGATAAATATATGTATATGTCAGATAGCTGTATCTCGGTGCAAAAACCGTCAGCTGATATTTTGGGAGTTAAACGCAAAAGTTAGGCAGAAGCATTTATCGCTTATTGAAACGCATCAGCTTACAGGGTTTTCCTCGACTTACTGCTGGCTGATTTTTTTTATTAATAACAGCAGTACATTGACAATCAGCTAACCAATTTTATCTGAAAGGGAATGACGTATTTTAAATTATTCTCGTTATTTCTAAAATGGTTTTTGCACCAAGATATAGCCAGCTGACATATATATTTATCCATAGTTGCATATAAGCTATCATCAAATTGTTACTTTATTATTGCCTCATATTTATGATCAACAATAAAAATACCAGAAGTTGTGAATTAACGTTGTCATTTTGATATTTAGTGCTTATCATTATTAAAAAGGCTACCGCGGCTCATTGCCCCAACGGAACCGCAGCTGACGTTCACGAAGCTTTATGATACAACCATCTGATGCATTCTACTAATTACGCTTAAGACGAAATAATTGACCAAATTTTTATCTGGCTCCGGGACTAGAACAAAACCCGATAATTTATTTAGACATTGTCATTCTTAAAAAAATAAGAATATTTTTTTATATTCTTAAAATGCTCGAGATAATGAACAATAAGCAAAAATGTTTTCGGTTTGATATTACCTTCGAGCATCGTTAATATTAAAAGCGTTAGTGTCTTTTCGCGACTGTGACGTCATCATTAAAAAGGTTTCATCTGATTTTAAAAGTACTTTTACCTAATATTTAAAAAAAAATGTTATTTGCTTCTGTAGTAAATACAGTTATTTGAATGAAAGCTTATCTTTATTCTGAGTTATTATAAGCTTCGAATTTCTAAAGGAATGTTCCAAACAAAACAGCTATTAACTCAAAAATAAAGAAGGATAACGAAATGACTCTCATTTCTAATAAAAAGAAAAAGAAAATACATTTTATATTGTAGTTCTGTCATTATCAGTTGTTTTCGACTGTACTTCCCCTCCCCCATACATGACATGTAACGTGCTGCACCAATAATTGCCCTATAAAACATTATTATTTGTAAAATATAAGCATTTTCCTGGGCACATTCTCGTCTGTGCTCGTTTGTGCTTATACTACTTGCTCATAAGGGAATGTTTCCGCACGATGGTCGAAAACGTACGCAAACGTTTCTCCGTTGCGAACGAGAACGTTCCCTTTTTTACAATACTAGTCCTTTGATAAAGGGTGGCACTATTAGGTTTGTCCTTTAAATGATACCACTTTTAACACATGTGAAGTTTGACGTAAATCTGTCAAATAATTCGTATATTTACAGCTGTTGAAAGTTGACGTGTTACAGTATCCTTTTACAGTGGAAAAAAAATTTATAGTTAGTATAGTTAGATAGCCGATTCACCGAAAAAGATCAAGAAGCCCCAGGAATTTTATAAGACAGTGTAAGCAATATTGTAGCTGAAGTTTTGAGTTTCTCAAAGCTGTGTGCATAATAAGTGCCGTATTTACTAACAATGAAACAAAAACACGGTATTGGCTTTTTTAGCAACATTTTGAGAGTTTTAAAAAGGATAAAAAGAATTTTATGTGTCGTTTTATTACTATGGACCCACAATTGGGTCTAGCACTATGATCCTAAATTAAAAGAAGAGGCAAAGAAGTGGTATAAACCCAGTACTTCGGCTTTAAAGATCAGAAGGGTCCAAAAATCGACCAAGAACCAGTTTATTTTGAACGCAAAAGGAATTTTGTTAGTGAATTACCTCCAATTTGGTAGAAGAAAAAACTCAGATTTTTATTTTGCGAAATCAGTCAATTAAAATATGAATGGTTGCATTATCCACATAGCAACATCCTCTCATGCATGGAAAATGATTTTTATTAAATATAGATGTAATGGCCGCTAGAGTTCGAAAGTCTACTCTTTAGGATTCTCACAGTGGAATCCATAGATTAAAGTTCAGGGAGATTATATTGAATAATCCTGTGTATTTCAAACAAGAAAATCGTGGCTAATTTAATTTTAAATTACCTACATCACATTTTGAAATACGAAATTTAAAACATTCCACTTAATAATTACATTATAGTACTTGCTATTTTTAATTATGCTACTCTTTGATTATTTAAACCCAGAAAAAATAACTTAAACCACCCATTCTCCAAATTGGTAGGAAGGTGACTGAATACTTTACTGGGCGTAACGCAATTAAATTCCAAAATTTAATTAGCATGCCAATTCCGGACGAATAAATCGAATGAATAAATCGCGATGTATTTTTTGGCCCTAAATAACTATTATAAACATCCATGCCTCTCATGGGACTGCGAAAATATGAGCTGTATATTCGTCAATATTCAAAATATTATAGATTTACGGATATTATGTCGTGAATATTGTTTATTTTACTCTTGTGGGATACATATGTACATGAATAAGTAAGTTGTTTTTTTGCGGATGATATGTTAATACGGGATTGTTCATTTATGTTTTTAAAACAAAAGTTGTACAGTTGCGGGCGAAAAATTCTGACTTAGTTTAACATTTTCTGTTATATTTTCGAAATTGCGTAAACTGGGTTTTAACCTTTATTAGACAATTAAACTGGTAAAAACCCTGATTTTTTTTAATACGTAACGTTTTTTACCAAAAAAGCAAAATAGTTACTTAACAAATGTCAACGGATAACATATAAGAATAATATAATAGATATAATATAAGAATAATATAACATATTTAGAACAGAATAATAAAATATATTTAGAGCAGATTAATTTTTAATAAAAATAAAGAGTGCACACTCCTTTACAAAAATTGACCGTTTAATAAGTATATTTCCTATTTCGTTTTCAAATCTATTAAAACAACAGAAAAACCTAAGAATATTAAGGATATTACTAAACTAATATTTTATTCCAGCGCCATTTTTGTTGAAAATTAGCTCTAAACGCTTAGGCATGGATGCTATCTGTCTTTGGATATGATGTGCATTATAGTTGTTCCTTCCATATTTCTTCAATTTTGTTCCATAAATCATTTTCATTTTGTGGGCAACAATCACTGGCCTTATTCATTGTTTTGACACTGTGACCCCAACTTTTTTTATGGAATTGACACCTGGACTTCTTGAGGGCCAATGTAGTAAATTTATATTATTTTCTCGCATCCAGTCAGGAACTCTTCTGTTGTAAACAGGGCAGTTGTCTTGTTGATAAATAAAGTTTCGATGACGAAAGATATTAGTTAAAGAGTTTAGCATAACATTTTGTAATATATCAATATAAACATCTCCTTTAAATCTTTTATTAATGCGATGCCAAAGCTCAAGACCTCTTGCAGTCATATATCCCCACATATTACCTGAAAATCTACCACTTGCTTTCAATGTTTAGGTATACTTCTCTCTAAATGTTGTGTTTCGATGTCTGTACACTCTAAGTTTCCCATTATAACAAGATTGAAAACCCCTTCGGTATATATTACAAAGCAAATTCCACTCTCTGCTCTTTGTTGACAGTGGACACTAAAAATGGTTTCTTGACAGCAGCATATTTCTTAAACTGGATCTTTCCTTGACGCGGCGTCTTGCTACCCAAACAGATCCAGGAAATTCTGTTTGTCTATGTGCATTCACGGCTGTTTGGAATGGATGGTTTGCCAAATAAGTAACCAGTCTATTATCTTGTTCCTCGTTTGATACTCTTTTTCTGCCACTTCCCCACAATCTATTTAGAGGAGCTGCTATTTTGCCACTTTCACTTTAAATCTTGAACGGTACTTTTTGGTAAGTTAATTTCCTCGGGTATTTGCCTTGTGGCGCGACCCTTTTCAAATAACATAATCTTGCTCTTTGTAGTTCTTTAAGTCTATTTAATTTATTAAAAATTATTCTGTTCTAAATATATATTATAATAATCTTAAAATAATATGTTATCCTTTGACATTTAGTTTTTGTCACTTTGCCAATTTTTAGGTAAAGTTGAGGTGATATAGGTTAGGCAAGCTAAACCTGAATTACATAATGAAAAATCGTATATCCGGAATTTTTCGCCCGCAACTGTACCTACGAAGCTTTTAGATTATGTTATTTTGGACACATTGATCAAAAAAACTTCTTAATTTACGTAAAACAAAAGAAAATATACGGGGTGTTACACAAAACATGGGACAATGCTTAACGGGATATTCCTTGGCCAAAAATAAGACAAAAATGTTATACAAACATAGCTCTAAAACGGCCCCGATTTTAAGATACAGAGTGTAAACGAAAATGTTTTTAATTTTTTTTTCTTTTTATTATTAATAATAATTTTGTACATGATACTTATTCAATGTTTTGTTCTATATAAACTTGGCAGATTTCAAAATATTTTAAAATAAAAATTGCGTGGTACGAAACGAGTACCTACCTAATATTTAAAATATTATTTATTCTAATTTTTATTAAAATTAATAAAACGCAGCCTAAATACATGTATTCTAGCAATTGGTGGACGGTTTAAACACTTTTTGTAAAACTTACTTGGTATTGTCTTTTTTTCTAAATGTTACTCTTTTCGTACGATGCAATTTTAAAATTAAAATATTTCAAAAACCATTTACCACACCAACGGCCGAGTGATGATCGCGTTGTTAAATTTAGCAATGGACTAAGCAATAGGCATTTTTCATGATTTTTTTTATTAGCTTATTGCAAAGCCACATGAAAATAAAGGCCAAAAATATTTTTTCGCGATTTTTTTGGCCTCCGGAAACGCCTTAAAAATCAATTTTAAGTTTGAATTTTGTAGGCCCGTGACGTCACGGCCCTAAATTTTCTATTGGTGGAATTTCTGCTTTGTTGTCAGCTTTTTTGTTATTCGATATGCCTGTCATCAAATATCGATATGCGCAACATCTACAAAGTTGGCGTTTCCTAAACAGACTTGGCATCCATGTTGAATTTGATTGGTTAGGGAGTGGCGGGCTATTTAAATTACAATGATAATTAAACCTTAAATAGGAAAGTAAGGGGTTTGTATTTTTCCGTGTTATTTAGCAGGTTTTGCTTAATTGTGTTTCTACTTTTAATTTTTACACACAACATTCTCAACATCAATTGAGTGAAAATACCCTATTGTTAAAAGTTAACAACGGTCTAAAATGTTTAACAAAGCGTCATTGTCAGTATTATTCAATGATTTTAGTAGGCAACCTGTCAAAATCTGACATTTTGTTAAACATTCTAAACCGTTGTTAAAAGTTAACAACGGTTTAGAACGTTTAACAAAATGTCACATTTTGACAGGTTGCCTACTAAAACCATTGAATAACACTGACAATAACGTTTTGTTAAACATTCTAAACCGTTGTTAACTTTTAACGATTGCTAAGTCCATTGCTAAATTTAACAACGCGATTATCACTCGGCTGTAAGTGTTGTAGGGGACGGCCATTTCCCAGACCTGAGAACAATGTTCCAAAGAGGGTCTGAGTTGATATACATACAGAGTATACAGATTGAAAGAAGAGAAATACTTTCCGGCTCGAAAATGGAATCCAAACTTTTTTGAAGCTGCCGAGGCTATGGGTGTAGTCGTCCATACCGGTACTAGTCCCGGCCCGTTCAACAATCAATTTTTGTTAGAAAGAAATGGGCGAGTTCGGCGCGAATGGCATGGATTTCAAACTTTCCTTGTAATTTCTTTTAATAAAAATAATATTAAATAACTAAAATAGTGCCACTAAAATAACAAAAAAGAAAAATAAAGAAAATTCTCCATTTGGCCGTGTGATCATACGTGAGAGAGAGATAAAAATAAGATAAAAGTACGAGTTTTCTCTCTCGGCCCCACCGACCAAGAGCGTCACGAAGAGCGAAAGTACTCTTTCGCTCTTCGTGACGCTTTGGCATGCTTGTTCGCACGGCCAAGCGGCAAGGCTGCCTCTAGTAGTCGTCGCGTTACGTCACATTATTTAGAAATAGTGGACAATATTATACACTTTTTTGTACGTAAGCGTTCTTATAGAAGGTATTATTAAAATGTTCATTAATATTGACATACATTTTTATATCATTTCTAAATCTGTGGTTTTCTTTAGGGGATTTAGCTGATTAGTATTATATGATTTCGTGATCCATTATAGTCCTCAACGTCTCTCCTAATTTGCCTTTAGCTTCCCTTATAAAATTTATATTTTCGGTCTACGAAAAGTAATCTTCTAATTTATGTTGGATACGTTTTCTGCTTAGACAAGAACAGACCATAAATTTAAGTGCTAGATTTGTCAAGGCTTTAAGTTTTCTTGCATAAAAAATGTCTGCAATTATAAGTAATTAGTAAAAGCAAAATTAATGGTTGGTTTGATTAATAATTATTGGTATCTGTTTTATGGGAATGAGTTCTAAGGACATTAATAATCTATTGCTATAGGAAAAATGGGAAGCACTTATTCAGTAATTTCTTTTTACTTTCCGACAAGTAGTAATATGTATAAAGTGATTACTCGTATTCATTTTCAGTAAGTTTTATCAAAATCAAATTTAACAATTTTTTTTTTCATAACAAGATCGCGTCTAATCCATGGCCAAAAGAGTGGGGTACCATCATGCTTGTACTACAGTGCCCTCCGAAGTAAAAGTGACAAATTTTCCAGAAAAAATGATAATATGTTTTATAATAAGTTTAGATACAGATTTTTATTTAAGCTGTCTGCGCGATCAATAATATTTGCCTAAATTCAGCGTGTCTCAAATTCAGCCTATATGTATTGCTATCTCATTTGGTATGCAAGATAAAGAAATGTTTAATTGGGTAAGTTTTAAAAGATTTAATACTAATTTTGACTGTATAGTCAAATTCTTGAAATTTTAGTTATAAAGGATATAAGCAAAAAAGTGAAAGATTTTCTGGTGATTATTTTTTTCTTACAAGTTTTAAACTGTGACATTATTAGGATAGTTTTTGGCGACGTATATTTTGCCACCACTTTTTTTCTTTTGTTTTTCAGTTACTAATTAAAAATATTCATTTTTATATGGCGGTCATTTTAGATTTTTCGATATTTAAATTGCTTTTTAAATTCCCTTCTGACGATACCCCACTTGCCACAAGCCGTTTAATTATTTTTTAAATAATTTTTAACAATACATTTGGAAACGCGGCGCCGGCTCGTCGCCTCAACAATGCGCAAAATCAACATAATTAATTTTTTTTTGAGTTGTTAAATATTTTTGTTCTTAAAGTTTATCAAAAATAGAATTAAAAAAATAAAAAATATCAATCATTCGATTAATTTTTTTTTTTAATTTTAAATTGGTATTTTTGAAAAACATTTCTTTTAGGAAATTATTTGTCTTTACACGTAGAATATAAAATAATTCACTAGAAATGGCTAAACTTAAATGGATGCATTTTATTGACAAAAAACTTAAAAAAGACCTTTTTTTTCAAAATAAAAATTAACACCGATTTTTTTTTATTTTTCTTCAAAAGATTCATAAATCCGCCGTAACATAGAACAAAATAAAAAAACATTCAATATCTCTATTTCTCGATTTTTAACAGCCAAAAATAGGAGGGACCGCAATTCTAAATAATTACCAAATTATTGTTTGTGTTTTAGTAAAAAAATACTTTGACAAAATCAAATCTAAGCAATGTTAATTCGATAATATAAAGTAATTCCTACTATCAAAAATGTTTGTTCTATTTCTTATAAACTTCCATTTTTGCTAATAGGTAATTCATCTACTTAAAGAACCTTCGATCTAAAGCCTTGATTTTTATGTTATTTATTTGCAAAAGACATTTATTTACAACAATCATTTTCGGATTTTGTGGAACTTCAAAAATACTGTTTGTTAACTTACCTACTACTTAGAGGCGTAAGTTTCCCTTTTTAAATGTGTCAGTTTTTTATTCCAATTATGTTAACAAAAAAAGGAAAAAAATTATATTGCGAAGATAAAACTGTACTTTTAAAAATACCATAAAATGGGAAAAAATGTTTGTTGTATTTTTTTTTGGACAGGCCACAAAGGCTGAGGTCTAAGTAGTAACGTACAGTGTGTTTGTCTATAATTGTCTGTAAATAAATGTCTCTTGCAAATAAATACCATAAAAATCAAGGCTTAAAATCAAAGGTTTATTAGTTAGATAAATTACTAGTAAGCAAAACAAAATTTGAAAAAATACAATAAACATTTTTGATAGTCCGCATAATCTTTATATTATCGAATTTCTATCTTTTGTTTTTTTATATAAATTGCCTTGATTAATTTTTGTTAAAATATTTTTTTATTAAACCAAATATTTTTTAAAATATTACCGCTTTTGATTGCAAAATACATATCTATGTTATAACTTTATAATAGAAATTGACACGAAAAATTATTTTTGTGAAATATTTTTTAAACTGTTTGTGGCAAGTGGGGTACTATTGAAAAGTAAGTAAGTAAGTAAAACAATATAAAGGGGTGAATAATACTTCAAGTAAAGCATTAAAAAATATTAATTTTTGATAAAAAATAATAAAAATATCACCAACAAAATAAAACTTATTACCTATTAGATTAAATATAAAAAGGAAACATATTAAGGAAAAAAATACATATATACATATGTAGTTGAATTTAACTTTTTGGTTTTGGTTAGAGAACTTTCCAATAATTTCATTCCAAAATAACGTTATTTTAGAACGTTATTTCTGGGCAACGGAAACGAGTAACACGTTATTAAAAAAGAACCGTTATTTCCACCTCTAGCTTCTACATACTCGGCGCTTCTGACTTAGTAAAGCAACTAGGCGGGAGGTCCAGCTTTTGTGACGTAATATTTATAGGGGGGTCGCAGAGTCAAACGACGCGGTGTGACGAAGGGAGGGGAAGGGGGTCAAAATTGTAAAATTCAGAGTGATGTAGTTTTTAAACGGCCCCTTAAAAAATAAATTAATTTTGACAAAGAAAGTCAAACTCAAATTTCGTATAAAATTATTAATAAAACAAATCTCATATGATGCTGGTTTTACCCGTCACACTGTATAAGGTCATGAAATGCAGCTAATACCTAAACCGCGCAGACGCTCTGTAAGTGCGGTGTCACACTATGCGTTTTTAACACTGCGGCAAGGAGGGATGCGTTTTGACCGGATGAACTCTACTTGTCACACATCCCCGGGATGCGTTTCAACGGGATGTTTCGCCAGTCGCATTTTGGTAGTGGTATGGCGAATTCATTGAAGCTTGTGTGTGCTCTAGAAGCGGAGGGTGGAAAGAAGGTGGATCGTCAATATTGGATTCACCCTTTTAATTTGGAACGAGAGTCCAGTAAAAGGTTTGCAAAGTTCTACAACAAAATTCGAATGTACGACAAGAAGTTTTTTGGATATTACCGAATGTCCAAAAAGTCATTCGATGAACTACTAGCGATATTGCGACCCGATCTCAGCAGACAAAATACAACTTTTAGGAACGCTATAAGTGCAGAAGAAAGATTAACCATAACTCTCAGGTGAGTACAAACAAAATAAGGCAGATAATATTGTTGACAAGTTGAAAAATACCAAATCTATTATTTTGTTGAATGTTGACTTTTATTAGAACAAGATATTAAATTTACATAACATCAACTTATGAACTTTGGTCATACAACGATAAGTAGGACGTGAATGAGTCAGTTGATTGATGAGAATCTTGTGGAGACGCCAGTGGAGTGTTTACTGATGGTATTTGTTGACCATACGCAGCTGGAGCCGACAGTTCTTTGTAATCGGGGAGAAGAGACATTAAAAACGACTTTTCTGCATCATCTATTGTTTAGTTGGTGTTATTGTTATCTAATTTCTGAAGCAGTTCACTTTGAAAAGGCGTCAAAGGTTGTCGAATAGCTTTCTGTCCCCTAGTTCGTGAAAGTTTTGGTCCCCTTCGGGTCGTTTTCTAATTAAGGGCTCGTGCGATAAAATCACGTCTTAAGACACTTATATTTTAATATACTATTAAAACATACCTTTCTCATCTTTCTCCAATGACTCAAGCTTCATTCAATTCTTATTCATTATTCCTCCAATTTCCACCCAAGCCTTCTCCCTACAGTTTTTATTTGAGTATTCTTTCGACTTTTTCTCCCATAATGCTTGTTTACCTTGGAAATAAATAGATCCACGTCAAACATGATGAAATTTAATGAAAAAACAAACAACAAACCACAAACCCAAACTTTTTCAAAGAACCGCAGCGTTCGAACCGTCAGGTGTGACTACTGCGGTGCCGCCGCAGCATGATGCGGTTGCATCCGGTTTGGGTGCGGTACAACGCTGTATGTGACACTTCTCATTTAATACGATGGGTTTACACCATTCCGGCAAACTGGAGCGTTCTTGCCGCAGCGGTGAAAACGCTATATGTGACATAGCACTAAAAAGTACCGCTTTTGTTTACATGTGTGACAGAGCTCTAACTTTCTAGTGATAAAAGTGTATTTATTACTTAAATAGCAACACGGAGTTTTATTAAAACAAAAACAATAACGTAAGTAAGGATTAAATTAAAAAGCCATCTCTGTTCAAGCTTTGATTAATTTCGACGTTTTACGTATTTTGGTTATTTATGACCACCGAATTTTTACTTTTAGGTTTTATTCCCCTACGCTCATTACTTTCATTCATTTGTTATATCCGTTATGTTGCTGTAGGTTAAAACCGCGTATATCTAATTAATGGATTTACGTACCGCAGGTCATTAATTATTCCTGGTTTTCTTCCTTCGATGTTTTAATTGGAACTGGTAAAAATTGTTATAACAGTCTGAAACATATACTTGACTGATTCTAAATTGGATTAGTTAATGGGACTATTCAAAAACCGCGTCGGGATCAGTTATTTATATTTTGGTTTTAAGGTACCGAAGAACAACGAATTGTACTGAAAATATTGCCAAAATCATATGACAACATCATCCGTCAAATATTGTTCATTGTAAACCGGCTTAAGATTTGTGAAATAATGTTGCAAGTAGAAAAAAGAAAAGAGGTAAAATATTTGTATATAGAAGAAGTGTTCGAAACGTTAAAATATTAGTGGAATTGACTGAACTCGGAAAAACTGCAGTATATGAGATAATAAAGAAGATAAAAAATTGCGCAGATTTGAAGCATAAACCAGTTTCGAGAAGACCGCGTAAGATTCGCCAAAACAATTGAAACGCTAAAGTTCGCAAATTGGCTAACAGATTTGGAAATCAGCGAAGAATGGAAGTATGTCCAGAAACCGTCCGCATGTCACTAAAAAGACAAGGTTACAATATCAAGAAAGCCCTGCACTGATAAACCTATTCCAAGAATAAAAAGAAATTTATATATATATATATATATATATATATATATATATATATATATATATATACAGGGTGTAGAAAGTATGATGCTCATCATTTTAATGGGCGATAGTGGAGTTCAAAATAAGTCGAAAAGTATATATGACATAGTGTCAAGCTTGACAGATTTTGTCTAAACGATGTTAAAGTCATGCACTTTGAAAGCAGTTATTTCTGTAAACCGTAACAACTGGAAACTTTTGTCTTAATCGCTTATCAGTAGATTCATTTGATAATGAAATAAACTTAATTTTAAATGTTTTAGTCTACAAATAAAAAAAAATAATAATTTTTAACAATTGTTCTCCCAGTTAAAAATTAAAAAACAATTGGCAACAGAGCGATACCTTTGTACGAAAAGTCAGTCGTACAAAGAAGCTTACCGATCCGGCCACGATATTTTTGTTTGTTTTTGAATCGGGAAATATGCCGATATGTTAAATTCAAGACAAACGTATTGCAAGTGTACCTACTAAAGACTGATGAAAACGGAATGTGCGACCGAGCAAATCTTATTCTTTAAGCAAAACAAAAAAGTGCTGTTTTAAAGCATAATAAGTTGTGTTCTTAAATGGATATTAAGCCTGTTCTTATGGTAAGTACAATTATTTTTAATTACAAATAAAAACCAAACAATTATTGATTGTTTTTACTTAAATTTAATATTAAAATAAGTTGCAGGAGTAATTTTTATTATTTGTATGTAAATGAATGAACATCTCATTAAAAAACTGAAACAGTGCAAAAAACCACAACAACGTTCGAAGTTGAGACCCGCCGCTTCGACGAAACAGGCGCGGTATTCCCTTTTTTTAAAGGGCATATTTCAAAAACAATAAACTTTGACTCATATGTTCTTGGCTTTTTCGACTAATTTTGAGCTCCTCTATCGCCCATTAAAATCATGAGCATCATACTTTTTACACCCTTATATAATAAAAATATATATATATTATATATATATATATATATATATATATATATATATATATATATATATATATATATATATAAAATATATATATATATATATATGTCAAACTAGCATTGTTTTTGAAAATATCAAAAAAAAGTATTATAGAAAAAAAGTTTATCTAAATGCAGTTCTTAACCCAAATGCAAATTTTAAGAGATATAAGATAATTTTGATTTTTTCCCACTTTTTGTAAATTGAACCACCGTTGTTAAGCAACCCAACGCAACCTACATAAAACTTTTCAGTTTTCGCAATGCTTTATTTTAAAGACATTTTCTTTAAAGCAGCGCGATGCGATTTTCTTACAAAATCCAAATTGGGCTTTTATTAAAGTTTGGTCACCAGTCTACTTGTTTTTGACCCTGTATAAGGTAACTTCAAAAAATATCTATTTTTGAAATGATGGTAGGTGTTTAAAAATAATACAATTAAATATTAAGAAAAAGTTCTTTTAAAACGATTCAAATTTTTCAATAAAAAAAAGCATAAATAAAAAATATTGCATTTTTATTAGTGTATTAAAAATGTTTTTTATTTATTTTACCTTATAATTTTTTGCATTGTGCTTTAAAAATTCTAGTCGACAGAAGAGCCTCTAAACGAGAAAAAGATCAATTACTAGTCCTGATGGAATACGAGGATCCTTCATCTGGGCGGCATCACTATAATATGTGACATATTTAATTTTTATTATTTACAATGAATCCTTTTTAATAACCCATTTATTTTAACTATATGAATTGGAATTCCGTAAAAAAAACTAAAAATAACCTTTTAATTTTTATCAAATTAAATACAAAATGCAATAAATTAAAATTATATATTTGTTATTTTAAATACTATAAAACCGAGTATAAAACTATTTGCTAAATTAAAATATTGAAAATAATAATAATTCTTGAACATTCATTTATAAAATAGTTAAATATATACATTAAATACGCCGTTAGTTAAATAATACCAAAATACGAATAAAAAAAGTGTGTAGGGTCACACATGCATTTAATTTTATATAACAACTGGTCTGGCTATTTTATATTTAAAATATAAAATACAATTATGGTTTTTAAATAAATATATTAAAAAAATAGTGAACTCAAAGTCAATTTTACTAGTTTTATGGGGCATGATTTAGTTTCAGTTATTTCATCATTATACTAAACCTTATTGGTTAAAATTTAACATTTTTTTAATCATAATTGGGGCCCTTTTAAAGTTGGAAAGCTGATCTTTCGAAAAATGACTACGTTGTTTAAATACGCACAAATCAGCCGCTTTTTAACAAGTTTAAAATCACAGTTTAAATATTTTGCAGTCATATTTTGGATGACCTAGTGCTGTAATAGTGCCATTTAAATTTAGGAAAAGGAATATTAAACTTTAAATTTTTGATTTTAATATTAATTTGAAAAAAAGTGTAAAATTTGCACATGAACATTGCGCTGAACGCGCGATCTCCCTTTTCAGGCAGAGAAGTGGGATCCCCTACTTCGATGCTTAAGTTACAGAGTAATCATGTAATTAATAGAATTATTAGATGATGCGCAATAATTAATGCGCAGGTGAGTCTTAAGAGTTCTTGCTTTTTAATAAAGATTGAAATGACCATTGCCAACCTGGTACAGAACTGATCACAAGCTAGGTGGGAAGAAAAGCTTACCTTAAAAAAACTATATCAGTCAAAAATAAACACTGCGCTAAATTAACCTTATTTAATAATGTGTTTTCTCTATTTAGGGGAGCACCACTTAATTAAGCCTTAATCATTGTGTTTTTCTTTAATTTTTACTTTGAAATTTATTTTTTACAACAAATACCATTTTTCTTTGATTTTGTAAATAAATCTTTACAGTTTATTTTTCTGAATATGGTAAGAAGAACATAAGGTTTTTCTTTTAAAAAACATATCCAGAGTTTCCTGTTAAACTAATAGAGCATACTTTAAAGAAGATAATAATAAATTAACTTACTTTTAAAATTTGCGGCTATATAGAAACACGACAATGCTTTTAAAAAACTAAAGCAATATATTAATTTTACATTTCCTCTGTTTAATTTAATTGTCAGATAAATTAATATATATGAGAGAGAAAATGTTAAAATAAATTTAATGTTAAATTTCCAGAAATGTTTGGGGAAGAAATGCTCGATCCAAATAATCTAAATTTATAATGAACTATTTTAATAAAATGTAAATATAGACACTGGGCACTGAAGAAAATGCCGCCCTATCACCGAAATTTAAATAAAATTATAGTTTTGATATACAATTTTCAAAGCAAAACTTCCTTATCGTCGTATAAAAGAAATTTTATAGCAATGTTAAAAAAAATCGTCCCACTTTCCCTGTTACACTCGAACGTCACGGCTGTCCTAGGCAAGGGTGAGCGCACTCGATGCCACTGTGAATGTGTTAGTCCCTTATTGTTAGACTCGTACCTCAATTTAGGCCTAGTAAATTACCTCACTTTAGTATCAAAAAGGGCTTCACCAAACTTTTTCTATCTTATTCGAAACGATTTCATTCGGTAGATTTTGAAAAATCCCAAAAATAAAATTTTCAAAAATATTTTATATATTTATTTTATATATTTTTTTAAATAACTTTTAAACGTCTGTACCGACCGATCCCAAAAACTAATTAGCTCTTAACCTCAAAAAAAACGCGTCGTTCGCTCCCAAACATGTTAAAATTAGTTGATTCGTTCGAGATATCGTTGTCGAAAAATTTTGATTTTTTTTTTTAATTTGAACCGCTTCACACCTTTTTAAAATTTTGGAAAAATTCAAGGGTCTTTCTTGTACATACAGGAAATTTGTTGTGAAAATTTAAAGCATAGGACGCCCTCCAAGACTAACTTCGGATCATTATATGATTTTTTTTTCTAATATTTGGACCACTTTACACCTTTCAAAAATACTGCGCGAAATTCAGGAGGCTCTTCGTATCATCAGAAAAATTCTCAAAAAAATTAAAAGCATTGGGCGCTGCTCCAAGACTGACCAAAAAGTATATCAATATTTTTGGGGTTTTTCTTATATTTAGATCACTTTACATCCTTTAAAAATTCTGAGTAAAATTCAGGATGTCATGTCAATCGAAAAATTCCCGTGAAGTTTATTTGTAAATTTGAAATTAGCGGGAAGTTGGAGGGGTGGCCTGTTGAATCAACCATTTTACCTATTATTTTTTCGCTTAAACCGAACCGATTGATATTGAATATAAAGTTAAATAACTGTCTTATTTTGAAACACAGTATCTGCATAATTTTTAACCTGATTTGTTTTCGGTATTATTACTATTTCTATTACTTTTTTTTTCTTTAAAATTTTAATTAAAGTATCTTTTATTTACAAATTGAATTAAGTTATTATTATCATAATATGAAGATTTTAACACAAATGCATTTTTTCAAGCAACTTTATTGCCCCAAAATATCTGCCGCCCTGTGCATTAGCCCCAAGTGCCCCTTATGTAAATCCGCTACTGAATATACACCCCAATTTTCAAACATATTTAACTAATAAAGCTAACTACTGGTTATATAGATCAGGACAATACACCGACTTTATAAAGAATAAAATTTTCTGACAAATTACAAATAAAAGTTTTCCATTTGTTGCACACTTAATGAGCCGTACTGTGTATGTATGTATATATTTAATGTATTATCTTTTTAGGTATTACCCTTTATAAAACGTTTTTGGAACTTCTGTAAACTAAGTATAAAAATTTGCATTGCGAATTATGCCTTGACAAATTTTTACACGGAAAAACAGAACACTTATCTCTAATACAACTTGAAGACTAAATCATTTAGTTAGCCTACGTGGCTTGTATACCACTTTAAAACAACAAGTGCTATTCTTATCTATTATTACTGGGATACAGTATATAGAAAAATAACTAATTCCGTTTGGGTGATGGAGAATGAACAGACAGAAAGACTGACGGATAGACAGACGTAAATGAGAAATCATGTTTTTTGTAATCTAGGAACTCCCAAATGTAAATATTGTTTCGTAATACCTCGTATAAAACAACCTGATCCACATTTTACACCTTTTTATTAGCAATCAGGTTCACAAACTTTCTAACAAAACAAGATTCTAAAACCTTTTATTCAATCAGCTTTTCTTTAAACTGAAAGACGTAATGATCATTAAAACATTTGCAAAGTACAATCATTATACTTAAGAGCATAAAAAAGTAACAAGTCAAAAGTTTTTAAGCATATTTTTATTACTTGTTCTTACTTAAAAAGAATTTTTAATTTGGCCATTTTGTACGTTTTCAAGACCAAATTGTACAGCTTAAAATCCTGATTTAATTTCGTCCGATAGTGCTTTTCTAAATTCTTCAAAAACTAATTTAATTAAAAGTTGTCAAGATTAATTTATTTTTCGCAAAAGCACAAAAACATTTGAAACGTGTCTTATTTAAAAAGTGTTAGTTGAACAGTTTATAACCTAATAGAATTAAAAAACTAAAATATTTATATTCGGGATGTTTTTTTAGTAATATGCCAATAATATGTCCATGAGTCCATTATAAAAAAAAATGACAGGATTGTATGTCCCAATTTTCTGCTGCACTACATAACTTTTTATTTTTGAAGGTAGCGTTCATGCGGATTTGCACTGAATCACATTAAAGAAAAAAGCTACTTTTTTATTAAGTTAAATTATTTTTACAATCCATGTTTCTTTCAAAGCAAATCTGGACTTTTGATTTTTTTTTGTTAGACCTATGGTTTTCGCATAAGAAAATAAATTCATTGATTTGCACGTTTTTATAGTACGGGATCAGAACTACACACGACCTTCACCCATGTGCTAACCGGATGAAAACTATTTTTTATCAAACAGAGTATGTCAACAAAATCGGCCTAGGACGATTGCAGTCCAAATCATCAGGTAGGTAAAAATAATAGCCTAATTGCGGTCCAAAAATAAGTGTTAGGCTGTAATAAAATTTCCAGGTAAAGTGTATGCAGAGATATTTCGTTAAATATTGATGGCAATAAAATCTAAATTATCTTTTTGGTCATAAACAGACCCGAAAACTGTAATATTGGCGGTCAGAGCCGGAATTTGATATTTAATTTACCTGCACTGCCCAAATATCTAAAAATAATATAATAGTCCTAACTAAAGTTTTATGGTTTTAAGTCTGTTATCTTTAATAACTTGTTTTTTTAATCCCTAGACATTAAAATCCGTAGTGAGTTAGTACCTATACTAAGTTTTATTTGATTTATTTACCTATATTTGTGGTGATTAAAGGGTGAGCAGGTTATTTCCTAGGGTCTAATATAAGTAGGAAATTGAGTGTCATAATTTCAGTTCTTATTAAGCTGTTTACGAGTTAACTTACGTTACTATTTGTGCTATAAGCAAGTGATTTAAGCAAGTGATTTTTTTCGTGACATATATAGCGCAAAAATGTGGCAGCCATGGGCCGATTCTGATAGTGGGCCATCTTGTAGTAACACCTTTACAAGAAAGCATTTAAGTTCCGATGCTAAAGAAATAATCGAAAATATATACCAGTCTTTGCTATCAAGAGATTTTAGCTCTGGCGATGCTGTAGCCGAGACGTGTGCTTTGACAAAAACACCTTTGTCTACAGTTAGGGATATAATACGAAAACCCATAACTTCCAGGAAAAAGCGAAGTGGCTCCAGCTCCTTGAAATGTGTGGATGAAAGTGATTTGGATCTATTCAGAAGAAAAATGTATGAAATGTATGAAGGACAAACAATACCTACTTTGGTTTCCCTAAGAAAAGGACTCATTAAAGACGAAACAAATATTTCTTGTAGCGTATCTAGCTTAAGGAACATTTTACTAAAAATGGGTTTTAAGTATAAGACAATTAATAAACGTCAAGCAATAATGCAATCTCAACGTTTACGGGAATGGCGTTATCGATTTTTAATTGCTATAAGACAATATAGGGATGAAAATCGACAAATAATTTACCTTGACGAAACATGGTTCGACACTCATGATACTGCACAAAAAGGTTGGAGTGACTCCTCAAGAAATTGTAACACCAAAGCACCCTCAAATAAAGGCAAGAGGATAACAATAATACATGCAGGCTCAGAAAATGGCTTCGTTCCGAACTGTCTGCTGCTGTCAGCTTAAAATATAGCAGATTCTTCTCTGGATTACCACCAAGACACTGACGCACAACTGTTTGAGAATTGGTTTGAGTACCGGCTTCTTAAAAATATTCCTAAAAATAGTGTTATTATTATGGATAATGCTAGTCAAGTAGTCAAGTTGCCTAGTTCCAGTAGTACTAAAGCAGAAATTAAAAATTTTATGTTGGATAATAATATATATTTTGAAGAGACTTACACAAAGCGAGACCTCTTAGAAGTATTAGAAGCTTTTAAAATAAATAAAGAATATGTGTGTGATAAACTCGCAATGGAAAATGGACATACAGTGTTGCGTCTACCTCCGTACTATTGTGTTTTTAACCCGATTGAACATATATGGCATCAATAAAATCGAATGTTCGAAGAAATAATACTTCCCCAACATTAAATACATCTGTAGTGGAATTAATAAAAAGTTTAGTAAATGATATTACTGCTGATAGTTGGAAGTTGGAATGTTATAAAGGTGGAAAATTCTTACGTGTCTATGAATACCGAACTTAATTTAGACATTTAGAGTAAGTTAGAATAAATTAGCAAATTTTTGTATTTTATATTATGCTCCTATTCTAATATTAGTTTTATTTATATGTCTAGCTTAAATTTTATTAAACTCGTTTTTCGGTACTTATTAACCCTTTGCCAATAAAATATTATTCTTTATTCAATTAGCAAGTTTCATTTAAAATTCTATTTAATCTCATTCTCAAGGCCCCTTGATAAGGTCGGATCTTACACAATGGGGCTTAATGTTATGATTTATTTATGGTGGCAAAAGCCAACGGTATTTCTTTAATTTTACTATAAGTTAGAATAAATTAGCAAATTTTTGTATTTTATATTATGCTCCTATTCTAATATTAGTTTTATTTATGTGTCTAGCTTAAATTTTATTAAACTCGTTTTTCGGTACTTATTAACCCTTTGCCAATAAAATATTATTCTTTATTCAATTAGTAAGTTTCATTTAAAATTCTATTTAATCTCATTCTCAAGCCGACCCTGTCCCCTTTATGGCCCCTTGATAAGGTCGGATCTTACACAATGGGGCTTAATGCTATGATTTATTTATGGTGGCAAAAGCCAAAGGTATTTCTTTAATTTTACTTTAATAAATAATTGCCTGGTTTGACCCAAACAGGATGGAATTATTGCGTACCGTAATAAATACCACATTAAAAATATTAAAATTTTGTTAATAACTTCTAGGTGGGGATAAATTAGACAAATTCAAAAGCCCTTAGTTCTGGTCGTCCATGGTTAGTTCTGGTTAGTCTAAGCGGTTTTTATTTTCCCCAATTATATTTCAGACGTGATAAATGCCATATTGAAAATGATCGGAATTTTGTTAATACCTTTTACGTAGAAATAAGTTAGACAAATTCAAATGCCCTCAGTTCTGCCCGGTCACGGTTACTGCTGGTTAGTTAAAGCGGCTTTTTATTTTATATTTTAGAAGTGATAAATCACTAAAATTAGGAACAGTAAACTTTTCCGTTTAGACGTCAATTCTGCCATGGCTTAGTAAAATTTAATTTATTCCAAGAATTTTTGGTCCGCAATTCTGCCATACATCAACTGGGAAAAAGATTATACCTGCCTATTTGGACCGCAATTCGGCTATACCCCAACAAATGTATTGCGAATGAATTGCCTAGAAATAATGGGTAAGAAAAAGATTAATTAAAAAAAAAATTAAAAATTGTTATATTATATTTTTATATAACAATTATATATATATTATATTTTTTCTTCAAGTTCACAACTAAAATTTTAAATAGGTCTGTAAATTTTAGATTTCAAAAATTTTCAAAGGCTTGATTTATGAAATTCAAGGAAAAAAATAGTAATATATTAGTACTGTCATGTAGAATAAAACAATAAGAGGTGACATTATACAGGGAGTATCAAAAATATTTCATTTTTTTTAATTGATCATATCCTCGACCATATTTTTTTAGGCAACCCATTCGCAATACATTTGTTTCATCCGATTTTTTTTCCAATTAATTATCAAGTATACTATTTTTAACTAATTTTTAGATTGGGAGATGTGTGAAGGTCGTCCCTAATTCGGATCTTAGACTATTATGAAGTTGGGTATTATTTGGGATGAAAAACGCCTCAAGTAGGTAAGAAGCAGATTTTATTTGCAAAACATATATAATTATAACAGTTGTCTGCCTAGTCTAGTTGTCACGTATTTAAGTAATTAAAGTTACCAACATTATTGAAAACAAAAGAGTTTGCCGATATGCACTACATGTATAGGTACGCAGTGAAGGCGGTTGAGGGAAAAGCTATTTCCAAATAGAAACATTCCGGATGTACAGGGTGGTGCGATTTCGACTGTTCTAACAGGAAACTCGTATTTCCTGACCAGATAGAAAAAAATTGACATAGGTGTCTTGGGCTCGATTTTCGAAATTAGATGAATGGTGAAAACCGCATCCCGAAATCTCCATCGGTATCCGAGAGATAGGGCGTTTGTCATTTTTTGGCCATTTTAAAAAAATTCGTAAGTCTGTCATTTTTGAAAACTTCCCAAATCGGTGTAAACATTCTTAGGGCACTTTTTTGAGTGGAATCCATTGGACTACTCAGATTTTTAAAATTATTTCTAGTTTCGTTGAAAATATATAAAGCTTAGTATTTTTAAATATAAATCATAGTTGGCCATGATCTCAAAAAATTGCTTATTTTTTGCTCTTTCCAATGATTTATTATTATTCATACTTATCTTTGAAATTGAGCGAGATATTTCAGTTTTTTAATTTTTGCTATAGTAGGCCATGGAAAAAAATCGGCACTTGTCAAAGTCAGGTAAATAATTTACCATTTCTATCAGTAACTGATAGGAACTCTGTTTTATTTGAGAGGATTGCAAAAATGTATGAAAATTACGAAAAAGTTGACATGTTAAAGTGCAATTTCCTGTCTGGTGAAAATTCCGAGGCCGCAAGTGAATTATATTTGAATAGAGTCCTGAACGTCGTCATCCAGATACAATACTCTTTTAAGTTCTGAAATCAAATTTAACAAATTACGGAAGTTTCAAGAAGCCGAGGCCAAGAACGTATGCAGTTGATGATAAAAGTGAAATTCAGGAACTAAATATATTAGGTGAGGTTTTAGACCATCCTAACACGTCTCATCGATCGGTAGCTGAGGTAACAAGTGTTGAGAAAACTAAAGTTTTAAAAACCCTTAAAAAGCACAAATTTAAACCGTACAGAGTAAGAAAAGTTCCTCATCTTCAGAATGGGGATTTCCAAAGAAGGGTTACATTTTGTGAGTGGTATGTGAATCAGTGCAGATTGAACAATAACTTCCATATGAACGTTATCTGGACAGATGAAAGCCGAATAGATACTTACGTACTTACGTAAGTTTACTCAATTTGTTATTTCTATAATCTCTTATATTCCTCCCTAAAAATTTCTGCTTATTTTTTGTTGTTGTATTAAGTCTGTGGGGTATTGGGCTTAATTTTAAATTGAAAGTTTAAATGCGGGTTAGTTCTGGTTAGTTCTAGTTAGTTTTATACATAAAACGCTTAAAATATTGGCACCTTAGAATAGTTTTTACTAACCAATAGAAACCGATAATTTGGAGTAATTACTTATTAAGAATGTCGTAAAATGGACCATAATATTCTGTGTCCAGATAGAATACACCCTTTATAGAAAGTTGTGCGAAAAGGGAAGAAGAAGAAGAACAACCTGACAATCATCTGAAACGAGTACAACGTAATGGGAGAACACCAAAAATTGAGGGTGCGGTTTTAAAGTTAGTTAAGGTAGATCCCGGATTAAATACATTAATTGGAAATAATTTAAATATCTCACATATTCTTCTCTGGACAATTTTCCATGTTTTTTTTATTATATCCCCACCATATTCAACGGGTTCAGATTTTACTTTCTCTCGACTTACCATTACGGATAAACTTTTGCCAACAGCTTTTTCAAAAAATGTACAAAAATCCATTATTTGATACCAAAATTGTATTATATTAAAATTGTTTGAGAAACGTCATTCTAAACTTTGACAAGAATTATAAGAGCTTAAATGGCCATAATAACCGGCAATTTATCGAAAAAGATTTGCCATTTTAGTAAGAAATCACGGATATTTAAACCAAAATTACAATAAGTACTGGATGGGTCGTGGAGGACCACAAGGAATAAGGATTTCAAAGATAATTTTTTACTTTAAGAAAAAGCAGTAGCATATCACTTTTCTGAGTTTCCTATTTTTTTTTATTAAAGATTTGCATTCTCCTTGAAATTCCAAACATTTTTTATGTAGCATACCCTATGTCTGACTTTAATGGTTACATCGCAAAATGCAAAAGACTATAAGCCTTATCATTATCACTATCATGCGATATCGCTATGTTTATTCATTTCATCAATTAGTCATAAAGCTTGACATTTCCGTCAAATGACTTTCTTTTATACTGACATTAGTTTTAATCATATTATTTAACCATGGGTTATTCTGAACAAAAAAGGAAAGACATTTATAAATTTTATGTTTCGAAAAGAGCTTAAAGGAAATATAGGCATGTGTGTGGCTGCGAAAGAGTTGTAACTAAATTAATTATAAATGTATTTATTTGACAGATATGTCAAATTTTATTACTAATTGATAACATCAACAAACGTAGCGATATCGCGTGATAATGATAAAGCTTACGGTTTTATGCATTTCGTGATGTAACTATTAAAATCAGACATAGGGTATGCTACATCAAAAATGTTTAGAATTTTAAGGAGAATGCAAATCTTAAATAAAAAAATAGGGAACTCATTTGAAATAAGGACCAAGTCCAGACTTTCTAAAACATCCTGTACAAGTATGGGAAGTTTTTTAAAACAATTAGTTTGAAACATTTTACTTTTATACTGAACTCATTTTTCCCAAACGTCAAATAGAAAAGTTAATGCAGGGTTACATTTATAACCGGACACCCTGTACAAAAGAAAATGCCTTTTAATGCAGAAAAGTTGTTTACTACGTTTTATAAAAACATCTAAGGTGATTCCAAAGGTTATTATAAATAAAGACTTTTTCCTTAAAACTTAAACACCCTGTAGTTCAAAAGTTAAGACCTTTTGAACATATGTTAATATACAATTTTTTCTCAAAATGGACTCAAAAAAATCTTCTTAGATATTAACATGTTATTAAGAAATATTTTAAGAATATATAGAGAAAATTAAACCTCGTTTAAAGATATAAATAAAAAAAAATAATAGTTAATCGACTCTGTGCGTGCTCAAGTCTATGCCCTGAGACCTAGATCAAAGTCTGACGGGTACCAAACCCAAAACATATTTTTTATTAAAGTCTACTTTCAATAAAAACATACCGTCACCATAAATCCCATAATATTAATTATATAAAAATTTAATAAACTTAAAATAATTAGCACAAAGAACAACCCTATATCAAAATAATATATTTATATTCATAGTATAGTTTTTAGATATAAACGAAATTAAATATCTATCGTCAAAACAAACAATGAACTTAAATCGTCCAAAACACAATAAATCTGGTTTTCAGAATTTGAAAGGCAACTGTTGCTGGATTGGGATAATCGTTTTAAAAGGGGTGAAATACAGACTTCAAAAGTGTGATGTAAATGAAATATTAAGAGATCTTTATTTAATACTAGGTTGTTTATTAAGTCAGAATATTGAACGATACATCTGCTTAGTTGAAGAGGGTCTAGGGTCTGGCATATGTATTGCAAATGTTTAAAAGAATAAATGGTGGGTAATGGGTGAGTCAATAAAGCAAAAAACACATATCAGTAACAAAGATGACATTTTGAAGAAGATGAATTAAAAAACAAATTATGCTAGCAAGCAGTTTATGAGTACAATTCTAAGCATTTTTACGAAAAAATCTAAAGAAAGCATTTTTACCCAAGAAAATCTAAAGAAAGGTACGAGAAAAAACAGATCTATTTTTTGTTATAAATTTTAAAAAAAGAACCTTGGGTAATTTACTTAAATAGGATCAAATCTATTGAATCGAAGATGAAGTTAAGGTATTCTGTGATTAATAATATAACAAGAGCTAATATAAAATCGGAATATTGGTATTAAAAAAATTATTTAATTTCTTGTGTGTGTACGAAGGTCAAGATTTTTTCTACAAGCACCTAAAATGTTATGTTGTTTCACACGTAAACATATTTCACCCGTAATCGCGCCGTGAAAAGTAAACGCATGTGTAAAGAAGTCACTTCCCGGAAGTATCGAAAAGTTATAATTTTTAAACATCAAATAATTAAGCCCTAAAATGTGCAACTTTGCCACAACCTTAACTGTATTTTTTACTGTTTTATTTAAACAATCTGGATAAATTAAAACTTTAAATTTTGGCAAAGTGTGATTAAAACTTGCAGTATAAACTTATAGTCTAGGAGAAATCGGCGCATGAGTATCGAAAACTATTCCACATACAGGTTTTTTGATTGATTATTAAGCGCGCTCACAAGTCGCCGTTGTTAAAACGTAAAGGCGTATCTCAAAAATTGGCAATAATGAGTTAGATACGCCAATAAACAAATATATATGTCCTCCTTGTTGGGATGAAGCTGCGTGACTCAATCTGGAACCGTTTAGCTAATATGGAACCATATAATTTAGCCCTATCTCAAATATGAAGAAAAAATATTTTAACCTATAGGCGTATCTCGACTTACGCCTGTTTTTAACAACTCAAACAAGAACATTACTGGTACTATTAAAGACGTATCTCACATTTTGCATGTCAGTTCCTGTCTGTACGCGAGTGTTTTTTGACGGAGCAAGCAAAATTCAAAAACGCTGTGCGTGATATTAAAAAATCTTCCAAGAATGTAGCTCAAAATAATCCCAACTTGCTTTGTTTGTGTTTTGACCTTCAACAGGTAATTTACTTGACTTTCTTAAACGACGGTGCTATTTTCTACAAAAGAAGGTTTGGCTGTCTATAATTTAACTTTCTTTAATATAGGTTTTCGAGATTGCTATGGTTTTATGTAGGACAAGTTTGATAGTGGAAGGGAACGCTGCAAAAATATGACGAAAAAAAGTATGATCTGCTGACTTATTCGCATTTGTGGAGGACAAAACCGAAATTCTATCGTAAAGCTCTTCTGTACATGATCATGCAATTGTAGCACGTACAATAAACAAGCCTTCGCTTGTTCACCACTAATAATTGACAAAGTGAAGGAGACTTAGCTCATAGTGCCATTTCATACGGCTGATAAGTTGTGTGTGCCATTTCAATTTATACCAGTATTTCGACTTGTAAGACAAACGAAACTCCATAAAGTATGACCCTTGGGTTTTAATGATTTGTTGGACGAACATAGTAAAATTAAGGTCAAGAAGAACTATTTGCATAAAACATTTTTTAAAACGAGCCACTTGGTTCAAAACTATCGATCACTGTCCTTAAAGTGTCAAAGTGCCCGTTTATTGAAAAAACAGCCCAATAAGTTAAATAAAGAGCCTTGCCCAATATCACTGGCATAGTATAATGATTTGAAGGCTCTCTACCCAGGAAACATGCCAGTGATAAAGCTACCTGAACAGGTCCACTTCTATAAATCTCCTGCCGTTTTTTTTTTGACTAAATAATTTTAATTTTTTTTAGCTTTTTTAAGGGTTAGGGTATTTTTTGTTGCAACTCAAAAAAGCTGATTTTGTTCATTTTGTTGTTTTTTTTTTGTTACCAAACTATAGGATTTTTGTTGTTTAGATAATACTTACACCAATAAGGTAAAAAATGTTTTTTAAATTTCTATTTTTTAAACTCATACTATATTATTTTTCTATTGTTATTTTTTGGTATTTTGGCTCATTGTAAGCATAATATTATTTTATTGCTTCTTAGGTTTTAGTGTTATAACCACTTTAAATTTGGTTTGAAAAAGGTTGTTGAAAATATTAAAATATTTTCATTAACCACTTTCCATGCTGTTTCCTAGTTTAGAAAAAAATATATAATTTTTTTAATAACTTTTTGTTAATTATTTTGCACCTAAGTTTGAATTTGAGAGTATATACATCTTTATTTAAAAGGCGTATCTTATTATTTTAGAGGATATAATTTATTATTAGCAACACATACAGGCGTATCTTGAACAAATGGTAAATAATAACAATAAAAATTAAATCAACAACAATTTCAATTGCCTATAGCGTTCTTCAATTATTGATAAAGATAACTGTGAAAAAAAGGATAATTTATGTCTAATAGTTTTTTACCAATACTGCTTTTAAGGTTACCACTTTTCTATTAATTGCTCTACTGTAAAGTTATAAAAAGCGAGATACGCCTTTACGGATTTTCAACGACGAAGTATGCGTCCCTTACGATACTTAACGCCGTCTCTCTGACTCCTACGCTGCATCGGCCCCTCTGTGTCCTGAATCATTATTTATCATTTATCTTAAAAACTAGTAACTTTATCAAAATTGTCAAAGAAAGCATTGATAATTTAATTATCTACAATTTTTATTTGTATTTCAGTAAAGAATATGAAAAAAATTGTCCGGTTAAAAAATTAAAAATTCGTTGCAATTGTTTAAACAATTTCGGTTTAAACAATATGGCACCAGGTGGCGCCATGACAACATGCATTCATATCATCAGTAGGGCAATTTAAAGAGGACCGTATAAAAGGTGGAATAGTTTTCGGTACTCATGCGCCGATTCCTCCTAGACTATTAGTAACATAAAAGATATATTTTATAATCAACTAAAGTACTGCCAAGCATAATTTCAACATAGGTAAAAATATTTGCTGGTGTT
Organism: Listronotus oregonensis; assembly: GCA_019359885.1. Classification (NCBI taxonomy): domain Eukaryota; kingdom Metazoa; phylum Arthropoda; class Insecta; order Coleoptera; family Curculionidae; genus Listronotus; species Listronotus oregonensis. The sequence goes on along the minus strand of JAHBCN010003719.1, from coordinate 13,378 downwards.
CAAAATAATATGATGGTTTGGTTGAATCCCCACCAATAGCTTTAAATATAATATGTCCACATATATTGTTAAAAGTTACCAAGTTAAAATTAAAACTTTGTTTCTAAACGCAAAAAGGCATAACAATGTTCTTTCAGTATAATAAATAGAATCTCTCAGTATCAATATTTTCTTCTATTTTAAATAATTTCTTTCGAGCTAATCAAAACCCAATAAAGCCGAGGCCAAATCCAATATTTAAATGTATCTTCATGACAGGTTTAATATGACCAGTGGAAACAATGTCAGGCCTAATTGGAAGAACAGCATACACGCTAATTAGTGTGCAATGGAGAAAATGTCATCTCGTTTTAGTTGGAGGCACTTGGACCTATTGTATTTAAGGTTTTGTTTTTATTTTTTTTAAATTTATTATAGGGGTTTTGTTAATATTTTTTTCCCACCTAAATGAAATTAAATGTCGTGCGTTAATCAGTAAGAAGATTTTTGACAGATTGTGTAAATCATGTTTTTTGTTTTGTGTGTTGTTTTTTTAAAGATTTAAATGTAAAATAAAAATAATATTAAAAGAAAATTGGATGAAACCAAATCTAGTATATTAATTGGTTTGATCAAGGTCTCTAGTTCAACCAATTATGTAAGTGCTTGTTAGTTAATAAGCTTTTTTAAGGGTTAATCATAAAACAAAATCACCATAAAAAATCGATAATGGACTTGAATAAAATAGGGCATGATAATTGGTTAAAATATAGTCTTAATTATGTCACTCTGGTGGCTCATGGGCAAATGCTAACGGGTTTTTTAAGGGGTCGAATGTAAAAAAAATAGTTTTTTTGTCTCCTGGCTGTATATAACCCCTTTAATACTTGTAATATAGTTAGCGATTTTTTATCAAATAAATGTTAAAACCAAGATTTACCCACTTTTGTATTTATACGTGTTATAATGTTACTGAGAGAAACTCGATTAAAACTAAAACACTAAAAATAAGTATCACAATGCTTATTTAGCATGAATGCAAATTTACTGCATTCATAAATACTTTTATTTCATGTCATATTTAATTACCTCAAACGAAATGAAACTCAAGCTAAAACGAATGATAAAACAAGTATCTATGACAGTTTAAATCTGAGTAAGTTAGGAGTCAGAGTTAATTGAGGGAACGGGCATACGCGCTAAATACCTTAAGAGTATCTAATAAATAAAAATCTTATCTCGTTTGAGCCCTATAATATAAAAGATGTAATTGTTTAAAAATATAGTTATGAGTACAATTTTCCTGGTTGTTTTTCTTATATCTCAAGACATTTTTTTTTAATTTTTACCTAAAACAGTTTATTTTGGTTTTGATGCGCACGCCTAATTTTGGGATTGTAAGGGTTTACAAAAGTATTCATAATTTTTAAAGTATTTGTCTTAGAAGAATAAAACAAAAACCATCATCATCATTATTGAGCAAAGACAAATAAAGGTCCAGTAGTTTATTTACTTATCTCTCTTTTTTTATCTCGAAAGCATAGAACAAATTGAATGTAAAATCCAGCAAAATTCAGTTTTTGTAAATTTTCAAGTAGAAGTAGGATCAAATACAATCTTATTTTTTCCTTTATTTATTAGTGTATGTTGGTAGTATAACCACAAATAATATTAACTGTAACTAACCGACCCCTTAACTTTTATGACTTTTTAAAAAATCATTTATTTAAAAAATCCTTATTTTGACTTTAAATAACTCTAATTGGGTTGGTGATAAAAATCTTAAATTTACACAAATTATTTTTTATGTAAATGTAATAGTCTTATAACACCTTAAAAATGACAAAAAAAACAGTTCAGAGCGATATTTTTTGGCACACTAAAAATTCTTCTAGAGCTTTCATATTGCGTTGTTACCTAATGTAATACATTATTATGCTTCATGTTGTTGAAACAAAGTGTAATAATTCATTTGCTAATTTCATCTTATGCCAGCCCTGGGACCATGCCCAAAAATGAAACTATGTTGTTAAGACATGCCTAATGTTTTCACAATTTTGATGGTGGTGATACACCCAAAATTAAAAAAAGAAGCATCCAACATTTAAATATTCTTATGTGGGTCAGTATATTACTTTTGGTCTTCACTTACTATTTGCTTAGATAAAATAATTGTCTTAAAACATTTATTACATAGAGCAAATGAACTGTTATAGAAAATTTGTTTCAACAACACAAATCATAATAATATATTAAATTAAGTATGAAAGCGCAATATGAAAGCTCTAGCAGCATTTTTAGTGTACCAAAAATATTGCTCTGAAATAATTCTTTATCATGTTGTTATAACTTTTTTCCAAACAAAACATAAGATTTTTTTAAAATTATCTTAAAACATTTGCATAGGAGCTGCAATTTGGGTAAATTTCAGATTATTATCTCCAAGCCAATCAGAGTTATTTAAAATCAAAATGAAGGATGATGACAATTTTTTTTTAATTCATAAAAGTTTAAGGATTGTTTTATTACAATTAATATTATTTCTAGGTGTACAACCAACATACACTAAAATTTAAAAAAAAATCAGATTGTATTTGAGTCTTCTTCTGCTTGAATAAAAATTACAAAAAGTGAAATTTGGCTGCATTTTACATTTAATTTGTCCTGTAATTTTCATGTAGAAAAAGGAGAAATAGGCAAACAAATAATTGAACCTTTATTTTACCTTGCTTAATAATAAAAAGATAGTTTATGTTGCATTCTTTTAAAGTTATACATGTTTTTGTAAAACCTTACTATCTTAAAAGTAGGCCCGTGCATAAACACTAAAATGGAATCCATCAATACACTGTTTGAGCTTAAACAAATTAATAATTGGTTTTAAATTCTGAATATATTGGGAAAACCACCTAAAAAGTTTCATTGTTTTTAAAAATTGTCAAGCAACTAATTATTTTTTTCACGACCATTTAGATGGACTGACCCACATGCTAATTTTACCAACTAATTATTACTTTTTGTCTCTTATCACCAATCAAAAGCACCACAATGCTGCTTTAATATGAATGGAAATTTGCAGTATCCGTATACACTTCTATCTCATGTCATTTCTAATTGCCCTAAACAAAATTGAAACCGGGGCTGTAGAGAATATTAAAACATGTCTCCATTACAGTTTGAATCTGACCCATGAGAGTCGGGGCAAACTGAGTGAACGGACATACACGCTATTTAGACTAAGTGAGAAAAATCTCATCTGGTTTCAGCCAGACAATACTGAATAGTTATTTGTTTAAAAATGTGTTTAGAGTTATTTAATTATCCCTAATATTAAAACAACGGAGATTGGGAGTCTTTATATTTAATTTATACCTACGAAAGTAATTATAAGACATAGAGAAAAACTTAAAAGAAAAAAATCCTATCAAAAACACTTGAAAATCTAAAATAAGAGCCAAGTTCTTATTTAAAAATCTTGGCCTTTTAAAGTACTAAGATCTTAAATAAGACCAACTCCTTTTAAGACTTTGCAAGTTTTTTTACTATCTGTCTTTATTAATGGGTGTTTTTCTTTTACTAATATAGGCGCTTGCCAAATCAAAAAAAAACTTGGTCTAATTTGGGATCTCAGTAATTTAAAAGGAACTTTACTCTTATTTTACAAGTGTTCTTAGTAAGATCTCTTTTCTTTTTTTTTTTTTTTTTTGAGTTCAATAAATAAAAAAAAATGATTAAGGAGAAGTGGCAATTCTTCTTCAAATATGAGTTTTTTAACAGTTTTATTTATAAGGGTAGACAAGATCTGTAATCCTGGATGTAAAGTACTTTTTTGCCGAGTAGAATGATGTTTGGAGTCTGATAGGTAAAATGTAGCAATTTTCTTTGTTTAATAAATCGATTTTGCCCATCCTTTAAAATTTATACAGACAATTTTGGTCTTAGAAAACACCTAAAATTCCTTTTTAAGTATACGATATTACCATCCCTGTTTTAGGGCGTTCCAAGTAAAAATTAGCAGTTTTCAGAATGTTTCCATTACTTTTGTTCCCTAATTTTGATGAGTTAATGAGTCAGTCGGTCAGTAGTAAAATGGACGATTTTTAAAATCAAACATCTCAGAAACCACTGACATACCTTTTCCGATTCAAGGTAATTAGAATAATTATGTAAATTTACATACCAAATATTATACCTTTATGTGGAATGATAACGAAGTTATGATAGGGGGAAAACAACCAGAAACGTTTCGTATAACACTGCTTGCGTCAGGTCTTGGTGTGTGTATTTAACTATTATTTTTAAAAGTTGAGGTATTTTTTAATTTAAATAATAGGGATTTCAATCTTTTTAACCACTTTTCTATTTACAGTCGACAGTGGCGACACCGATTACAAGTATGCAGATAGAAAGAAATAAATTAAAAATAAAGCTGCTTCTTAGCAGCAATAGGAAGCAATAAAGCTTTTGGTTTCCCAGATAAAGTTGATAATATTTAAAAATAAATATTATGGGTTTCAGGAACAACGTCACCAATTTTAAAATACTTTGTCTGTCAAAACAAATATAAATATTTAATATCAATAAATTTATAAGCTTATTAAGAAACTACAAAAAGGTTTTATGGAGTAAGTACATGTAACTATTAACACTGACCAGAGTTTTTTTATTAAGAAGCATAAGATCAGCAGATTTAAATTAGTTAGTAAAAAATATACTTTTTTTCGGTCTTGTTAAAGTAAAAATACTTCTAAGAGGATTTATATTGGGTACAAAAAATCTCTTAAAATTAATTGTATAAAGTATATAACTACTAAAAAAGTTATTACAATATATTGATTTATGACGCTCCTCTCTTTAAAGTTATTTATTTCCTGTTAATTATTTGATTATCAAAATTGATGTTGAACAAATGTATAAAATGTTGATACATTATGAAATGAGATATAGCTAATACTTATTACTTTTTAAATTAAAAGGATGTATGGATAGTTTCAATTTTTTTTTTCAAATGAAAAAAAAAACAAAATAAAATTTAATATTGATAATTTTAAGTTTATATTTTCCAGTTTTAGTTAATTGTGCTTAGTTCGCATTCAACCGTCGCATTACTGAATTGTTGTTAGTATGTTTGAAACTCTTCTTCGAAGCCTGCTTTTTAAATTTTAAATTATCTAATATACCACTAAATACATAATATTCATTACAGGTATTTTAATGACATGGATCTGTTATTTCATTTTAACTAAAAAATGTTTACAATCGATTTTACAAAAATGAAATTAGTATTTTACTGTACAAACTAAATATACATCTTATTATTAGAATTACACAAATTTTAATTTTAAAGTAAATTACTTAAACAAAAACACAATAAATTTGTGTACAATCTTACTCCATGTTTCTTTAATTACCTTAAACAAAACTAAAGTTAAAATAAATATTTTAATGCGTCTTTATGACAGTCTGAATCTCACCCGTGGGAGACAAACTCGGCGCTAATTGGCGAGACAGTATCATTTTTTCATCTACTAATTGCGATTTAAAAATTAAAAACAATGGTATTTCCCGAGTATAGTTAATTAACCCCAAAGTCTATTTAAGGCAATCTTTGTTATTTTTAGTTTTGTAAACTTGTTAACATCTATAGTATACAAAGCTAAAAAGTGTATAACTAATCGTTAACATACTATAGTATACATAAGTTCTATGACAAATTTAAAACATTTAATATGAGATTTTAATGATGAAGATCAAAATACCTTAAAAAGGTTAAATGTTATCCATGATCAATCATATCAACTATGGTAACTTTTTTCTAATCACTGTCTTCAAATTAGCAGTACAGCATTTAATTTACAACAAAAATAGAAAAAAAATATAGTACAAAATTCAACAAAAATGCAAAATGTACGACTCCAAAGCCTTCAGGACCCTTTGCAATAGTTATCGGAGGAGGGAAAAACTAAGTTAAAATATTCTCTAAACTGAAATACATTTCTAGAGTTCAAAACAATACTTTTTAAAAAAAAAAAAAGTTTAAGATGAAACATGCATGCATAATATTTTGTACTATGACGTTTTGCTCTTAAGTCATGATTACTTAATATTTATTCAATATTTAAATATGGATTTTAATTAATAAACCTAATGCCAAAGTAAAAAAAAAACTTTAAAAAAAATGAACCAGAGATGATAGTGACGGCTTACAACTTTAAAAATAAAATTAAAAAAATATATAACCATACTGACCCTTAAAAAAATTGGATTAGCATAATCCAAATGCTAATATGTAGGAGAAAAAAGGTTTTCTTAAAAAATAGTTTTCCAAAATGAAAAGTTCTTAAGTTATTTTAGAAAGTAATTTTTAGTGAACATATTATAGTCATTAGTATTAATGTGTATTAAAGCGACGGCAACTTAGCTCATTAATCTACATATAATTTTTTTTACTAATGTAAATTTAAAACAACAAAAGTAAATCGACAACCCTTCTGCACTTAGAACTCTTAAACGACGAATAAATGATTATTATATTATTTTCCTGTGATTTAAAATGTATTTTTTCCTCATCAATTAACCCCTTTTGTAGCTAAAAATAATATGCAAGGGTATTTTGATTAGCAACGCTGGGTATGGATGAAAACTTACTTAATTATTTAGGGAATTTTAAATACAATTAGCTCCGAATATGTTGGAAACTCGAAATTTATAGGAGATACAAAACCCCAAAAAGACAACTTTTTTAAAGTGACACAAAATAGTCTTAAATATTTTAATGGAAGAAATCAAATATTTATTTATATTTACCTGTGGTATCAAATGGAATTTTTTTATTTTTTAAATTTAAATTTAACTTATGTTACATCACATTTTTAAAAGGTGAAAAATATAAGGTTTAAAATATTAATTAGATACACAGGAAACTAAATTGTAATCTTAAAAATATATATGATAAAAAAACACAGGTCATACACAATGATGTTGTAAGTATAAGAATACGGTTAAATATTAAATTAGGCCTAAATTTAATAATAACGTATTAACAGACTAATGTTTTGGTTTATTTTTATACAGAGTTTATTAATCTAAAGGGGGTTATGACATCCGCCATATTGAAAAACTCTTGTGTGACGTCAAGAAGGGTCAATTTCGGCCATGTTGGATTTTATGCCGGACAGTGGCGTAGAATTGAGGTGGAAACGAAAAACTGCTTTATACCGACGAACAAAATTTACATTTCAAAAATATAAATGTAATTTAATTAAGTATTGAAATTAAAAATTAAAGCGACAACACGACGATGGCGTACCTTTTCAATGGTATCTACTACATTAAATATTTTAAAAAATGAGAAAAAAATTAAAATGTAGAAAATACTGATGATTGCTAATTTGTTATAATTATGAGTATTTGCTCTATTTTTAAACACACGATATTGAATTATTAACACTTTTTTTTTTCTTAAATAATACCCACCTATATTACGACGTTTATAAAATTTTATGAGCAAGTTTGGGGACTTTAATTATTTTTTTATCTTGGAACAGTCCGCGAAGGCTGAGGCCTAGTATGAACGTCCCGTGGGTGGCTGAACTGTGGTAAGAGGGAGTATACCTATTTACAAGAGACTTAAATTCTGCAGGTAGCAGGTTCCATAGTCTTGACACTCAAGGGATGAAGGAACGAAGAAAGCGGGAAGTTCGGGGCCTCTCTAGCTGAACTGTTAAAAGAGGCATAAAAGTTGCACTACGTGTTGCTCTGTTGGGAGCTGCCAGAAAAGGAATTATACTGGCCAACTCGTCTAAGCAGAAGCCGTGAAAATACCTATAGAAGAAAAACAGGAAGGAAGCTTTTCTGTAAGTGCAGGATCAGAAATGGACTTTTACAAGCTATCTTGAAGATCTTTGTAAGATTACAAAATATCCAACTCCAAATCAGATACTGGAAGCCATAGAAAAATTAACCTTTTTTTTTAGGAATTTATGACGGTGTTTTTGTATTACTTCATAAATATATAAACTTGTCTATTAATCCTTAATTTATTTTAAAAACTAGTTATTTATTTACTTACGGACCATACAGCATCTTGATATTGCAAAATAATAGCAAAATTTTCCACTTTGGCAATAAAATGAATTAATTTATGTAAAAAAATGTGAATACAGGTTTATTGCTAAAAAACTAAACTTTATTTGTTTTACAACTACAACACTACAATACATTTAAATTGCAACAATTAAATAAAATACAACTGAAATTTTTACATTTTGATATGGAAGAAAAGAACACAGTACTTAGTGGTATTATTTAATAATATTTTGTGGTATACTATATTTCATATTTTAAAACCTACACATCATTTAAGTATTAAAATCCTACTTAATACAAACACAAAAATTTCATTTATAGTTTGTTGGCAGCCCTTGCAAGATAAAACAAAGAATTAGATCTCATGTTCTTATTTGGTACTCGAAAGTTTAACTTAATTACAACTTCTTCGCAGTCCACTTCATACTACACAATCTAAACAAAAACTTCTTCACTGCAAGGTAGGTTTACATCAGTTAATTTTAAAGTTGTAAAAGGCAAATCTAAAAAATATAAATTATATTTTAAAACATGTCATTTTCAACATAATATACCAAGTAATTGGTAGATAAGTATCCAATAAAAATTAAATACAATTAAAGAATGTAACTAACCGCAAACTTAATAAATGTACAAAATAATGGGAAAAAAATATTAAATACACATTCTGAAGGTACATTAATGCATATACCTAAAGTTGATCAGTTCTAGATATAAGCAAGTCAATATTGACTATTTACTTTCTTGACAACAAATAACTATAATTAAAATCACACAAAAATTTCAATTTACTTACTAATAACTGTGTAACTACATTCCGAGTTGTGAAGAGTCACTGGTGGACTTAAAAACCGTGTTTGTGTTATCCGAGGTGTAATAATGCAAACTGAATGGAACTGCTACAATAAAAGAATATTTGTTAGTAATAGCAGCATTAGGATACATCATATTTTTCACCTTACCTTCTTTTATTAATCGCCTTTTTCCTTTTTGATCAGGATCTCATGACATAAAAATCGTCTGTTTTAACATGCTCCGAGCAAATAACAGAATCCTTATGGGAAACACAACTTTTTGGTGTATTGCACACTAAGGACTAATTAAAACTACACGACTAAACACTACCAAAAACAATATAGTAAAAACAGTTAAAACCAATAAAATATCAACTCTGTACACAAATATTTTTAACTGTAAAAATAACCCCATATAAAAACTTCGACTTGTGGCACGACTCTGTCCACAGCTGAGAATGCTAGTAACTTTTAGAGTTACCCGACAGGGCCGCCAACATAAGCGACCCCTTTCACACCTTCACGTCTTGGACTTTTTCTATCCCCATTCTCGACGATGTCATAACCCCTTTAGATTAATAGACTCTGATTTTTATATATTGGATTTTAGAATTCTTATTTGAAAAACGATTAGCGTTAGGCTTTCAAATTAAGAAATATTTAAGTACTTCCGGAGGTACCCAAAAAAAAACAAATTAAAGTTTCTATTTAACCACTCCTTTTATTAAAATGGTAGGCTTCACAGTATTTAGAGGGTTCAATGTTATTTTGGATCTGACCTATCTAATTTTCAACATAAGCTACTTGACAGCTAAGAAAGAAAGGAATTGAACAAAATTACAGAATCATTAAGTAATAAATAAATACAACATTTATGCTGGCAACTTGCAATTATTATATAATATATATTTATAAATTTATTATACATCAAATCATGCTCTCATCGCCATTTTACCACATTAAGGCGAATACGCAATAACTATTCACTATCACTATTTACCACATTATTTAACATATTTATTTTTTTTATATTTAGATTACAAAATTTACAATTAGAAAAAAACGCCATCGCTAAAATCAAAAGTGTTTACAGACATAACAACTACCCTACTTATTATTCTTAGGAAAGAAATAAACCAAACAACTCTCATCCAAAATATTTTTTGTCTATTAAATGGTAATAATTTTTGTAGTAAGCTGTTCGTGTTTCGCACAATCAAAATAAACATTATTCACAATTTTGCTGCAAGTGTTAATTCAAGTATCTAAGTATCCATTTCATAACTATGTAATTTTAAAAAATGGGTTACATCTTTTTTGTAAACATAGTATTCTAGATGTAGTCGCGAACGTAAAAAAGTGAACTAAATACTTTTATTACTAAGTAGTTTAGACCTCTTCTTTCAATCCTGTACAACCTATTTTATTATCCATATTTTCACGGATTTTAAAAACATGTGTTTACTTCATAGAATTGTAGGAAAATGGAATTATGTTGCACTTTTTTTACTATTGATTATTTTTTAGTTCTCTATTAAAAGCGACAAAAACCTTAGCAAAATTTAGTGAAAATTCGAACGTTGTACAGTTGATTTGACCCACCGCTGTGTTCGCACGTCGATGTCGTGGTTGGGCCCAGTAGGATCTTTTGTAACATGCGATAGAGTTGCCAGTTATCGGCAACTCCAGTTGCTAGCGTATGGAACAGGATCCGAAGCTAAGACGAACACAAGTCTTAACTTAAGGTGTTAGCATACCGTCCTGATAAGTGAATGACATCCTGTGCCTTAAACAGGTATCTCCAACGGTGCCTCTGAGATAAAGGGCCACCTCTCGGAGCATCTAGCCTTCCTGAGGTAATGCATGGCTCAGCCGTGGTGAACTATTACTTCCCTAGCTCCCAACAGAAAGCGGACAGAACCGCTTATATAGGAAAAAGTGACAAAGGTGCGCTAACCGAAACAGATAAATCCGTTTCGATAGGTGCCCCCCAAGGTCACCAGCAGACACAGGTGCGCCGACCGAAACGGTGAATCCGTTTCGAAAGGGGCCACTGAAGTCACAGGCGCTTGTTTCACGGGGAAGGACTAATCCATCCCGAACAAACAGGTGCTTAGGAAGGGATCCCTAAATCAAAACAGAAGGCGGACAGGACCGCTTTTATATGAAAAAGGATTCCCTGGTTTTAAACAGAAAACGGATAGAACCGTTTTCATAGGGAAAGACCGGAGATACGGCCTCAGAAGAAACATCTGGTTCCTGTAACAAGGACCTGGTAGCTACCCACGTCACTACACCGGGAGAGGGCATGACGGATCTAATAGTCTGCTCGTCATACTTTCCAGGAGACAAAGACACCAGAGCACATATTGTGCTCGTGCACGCGGCACGAGTATCGGGAGATGTAAGAACTCTCTTCCAATTTAATATTGGATTAGAAGTCTGATCATATTGGGAGAAATATAAATAGGAGAGAGCCACAATAGACCGAGCGGTGGCGGTGGAGGGCGTAAAAAGTCCACTTACTTTTAACCTTAAACCTAACTGTTGAATTGAAGGCAGAAATGTTACCATAGTTACGTTCCATTATTGTTACCATAGTTACGTCACATTGCTAACCTAACTGTTAATAAAATAGTGTTACGAAACAATACACATATTGGTTGTTAATTATTAAATACTATAGATTTCCAATAGAAATTATGTAATTAACCACTTATCTTATTAAAATAAACTATAAGACAGGTTAAAACTCGAAGTACTATTTTTAAATTTATTGTCAAAAATTATTTACAATATTACGTGTTAAAAACTCTGCAGTTAAACGCATTACACCCGGTATAAAACATACATAAAAGAAAAAACTTTTTTAAACTTTATTATGTTAAGATACACCTAAGCTAATGTGTTTTAGAAAATTTCCTTTGATGTTGTCATATTCCGTTCGTACGGCAAAGTTTTCTCTTTACGGTTTAGTCGGCTAAAAGGCTGTTTTATTTTAACTTTGATTAAAAGTTTAGATTAAAAAACTCCGTTGGATGTACAGCTTAGTAGTATTAACAAGTATGGAGTAGTTTTATAGTAAATTGAATCTTTAATACAAAATAGAAAGTACCTTTTTTTTCGGGATGAATTTCGGTATTAGGCGACCAACCTGACAAATGCTTTTACGTTAATATCCGAATGACAAGATTATGTAAGGTGCAGTGACGGCCATTAAATCTTGGGCAAAAAATTTGTCAAATTTTGACAATATTTGTAAATCGCTTTTTTTTACCTTTTTTTACTTTAAATTACTATAAATAAAGCAAAAGGTAAAAGATAATATTTATATTTTTTAAAAAACAAATTAATGCATCAATTAACAAATCTAAATATCCTTTCAAACAAATTTAATATTTTAATGCGGTCCCGTTTTTTTCTAAGACAGAGTTTAGCCTTCCAGGCATCAAATGGACCAAAGCCCGGGCGTAGTCCGCCTCTAAAATTTTATCCTTAAGTTCGTTTACATTTTGCGGCCTAAACTAATTTTCCCTATTTATTTTTGTAACTAATAAGCCTTAAACATTTTCCATAACATTTAAATCCGGACTATGTGCGGGCCACGGTAAAACCCTGATACGCTGCTCATGCATTCATTCATCGAGTTGCCGGGCAGTATGAACGGGATACTTATCTTGCTGAAAGATAAAATTTCTGTCCGGAAATCGATCCAGTACAGAAGGAAGCATGATGATTCTGTAGTAGATCTATATATACCTCCGCATTGAACCTTCCTTCGATAAAATAACATACATCAAGTCCTTGTGCACTTAGCCACCCCCAAACATTTACCGAAAATCGCCTACTACTTCTGTCCTTTTGGGTATATTTTTCATTAAATCGTGTTCGTTAAGGCCTGTATACCTTAAGTATCCCATTGTAGCACAACTGAAACACTTTTTCATCGGTAAATATAATCTTCTCCCAAACAATCGTAAAGTAAAATTCTAGAGCAAATCCAATGCGTTGTTCTTTATTTGCATTTGTTAAAAACGGTTTTAAGGCTGCCGGGTGGTAGCGCAATTCGGATATTTGCCTTATTGTTCGCCGTGCCGTTCTACCCGACCGACGCTGGGAAATTGCTTTTGGTTTTTGCTGTAACTACAGATTTAAATGGTTAGTTTATCAAAACATAACCTAAATTATTGTCTTGTTCTTTATTCGATAGTTTGGGGTGACCACTTCAGCTCTTCTCTCAAAGGAGTGTGTTTTCTGTCATTTTTTTTTTAACCAAATGAATGCTACTCTTTGGGATGTTAAGCTATTCCGCCACATCCCTTTCTGGCCAAGCTCTCTGTTCAATATAATGAATAATTAATACTTTTTGATTCAATGTTAAGTTTGGCATTTTAAAAAATATTTTAAGACACTGACAACCGACATCTGTTTCTTTATTAGGTTTTTCAACAGGTATTTATATTCAGTAGAAGGTGGCATAAGCCTATTTTACGAAAGGAAAAAGAATTGCCCTAAAA